>JAUJYS010000294.1:0-25725 GCA_033995665.1 Melogona broelemanni | reverse complement strand
CGACATTGTGTATTTCGTGAAGGTCTATTCTATTTTTGTGCTTTATGCTTGGAGCTTCGCCAGCTCAGTTCGTCGATCAAGTCCATTCCTGTCCTGGATCTCTCATCATTTATTTTTTATTACTACCGGTATTGTAAAATAAACTCGTTCTTATTTCTTGTACAGGCCAGGTGTTCGTGCCAGAAGGTGGCCCCGGTCCGCCCACCGTCCGCAGTGTGACGCGCATGTTCCGCTCGTTGTGCGACACATTCTACGTGCCGTTCCACGGGGTGCTGCGTTGCGGTTCCCTGCAGTCACACGTGCAACTTTGTCCGGCACCCGAGCCTTACGTTCGCGCCAGGGATTTCGACACGGTAGGATTTATCAGCCAGCTAACATAAATTAGAAATAGAAGAACTTATAGACAATATATATAAGAATATATACTGGGTATACATATTTTTTTAATCTGATTATGAATAAACATTCCTAATACATATTCCCTATACATATTTTTTTAATCTGATTATGAATAAACATTCCTAATCGGAGCGCGATCTTATCCTTTTATTACGAAAAATATCCCCATTAATTTCGTCATTTTACTGTTTCCTTAGATCAAGTGCAAGGTGGCCTCGACGCTCGACATCTGCGGCTTTCTCGATATGAATGACGTCACCAGCCCGGCCGCCTACTCGCGCCACCTGGTGTTACCTGTTCTGCCGCCAAAAGGTGCCTCATCTCCGTTTCAACCTCCACGATTTAATCGAGTCGTCAAACCCCCGTGCCTCGAAATAGTCTAATTAGTGTTTTGTAAATTTGCAGTGGTCAGTGACGGCGACGACGCCACCAAGGGTGAATCGGAAAACGCGGAGGACGAGACGAATTTGGGCGAGGATGGCAAAGCGCCTTCGTTTTGTGTTCTGCTGCATGGCAGCCTCAAGGTGGAAAGCATGGTGGCCTTTTGTCAGCTTGGGTGAGACCTGGATACCATGAATGTAGACACTCGTTACTGCCAACACTCATTTTGTAGTTGTTGATCGTTGGACATCAAGTTTGTCAGTTTGAACTTAGAATGACACGTGACCAATAAGCATCTTGCATCGTTAACATTTTATTGAAACTTTGCTTCATTCAACTTGCATAGTATTGTGGTAAATCAACTAGTTTAACGCCATTCCACTTTCATAGTTTTGAGGCAGATCGACTAGTTTAACCCTATTCAACTTTCATAGATCAACTAGTTTATGTTTAACCTGTCTTTCTGTTTCGCTACTGAAGTGACGACTGGTACGGAATGCTCTACTCATGGGCAGACAGCAAAAAGAAGTCCAATCTTATGCTCACCATTTTCGAAGCAGGTATTTTGATAGATAAAAATAATGTTTTGACGTTCCATCGAAAATGTCTCTTTTGCGAGTGACGCTAATTTCGGTTTTGTTCTGTCAGGTGCCGACGTCATACCTTGGATGGGCAAACTGAACATGTTGACTCTGGCGGAACCCAAGCTGTCGCAGAGTCCCGTAAAGCCTGAAGATTCCCATTTCCCGGTCAAGCCAAGCGAGAAACGCAGCTACGCGCTGAACAGTGTTGTGTGGATCAAGCAGTCTGGATTGCAGGTAGAGACGCTTGAAAAAAATGGCTCTCCATAGGCCGTCAATAATTGGGTTGTGACCGGTAGCAGATCTGTCCCCCTGCTACACAAATGACCAGTTGAACATTCGCCATTTTGAAGCAAAGGCCTGACCCGTTTTAATTTGTTTCTTTTGCTTGACACAGGCCGATATTCAAAAGATTCTTCGGCACGCGCGAAAACTACCCGAAAAGGCGCAAAATTTCTACAAGGTACGTCGCAGTCATATTTACTTACTTTTTCGTTAACTATGAAATATGTGAATTGTACTTATGTGCATTGTGTGTAATGTGCATTGTGTGTGTAATGTGCATTGTGTGTGTAATGTGCATTGAACTTATTATAGCTATGAAATATGTGCATTAACTTACCGATTATTTTTCCATTACTATCACACGAGAGAAAAATATTTTTTTTTCTGGTTCTTAATTTGAAATCCAAAAGCCATTGTATTTTATTGCGACGTTGACATCATGTTTATTGATTTTTTAAAAACTGGGTCAATTAATAATTAAAAAATAATTCAATAAATGTTGGGGAAAAAATGTCAAGATGAATGTGTTTTTCGAATTCGATTAACGATTTGATTATTCGTTCCAGTAATTAGTTAATTTTAATGGATTCTGATAAAGATCCCGGTTTTTCATTGAAAATTTAGTCTGATGAAAAATTGTTTGGCGTGCGAAACCCTTATGAATTACTGTATGGGTTTAATTTGGGTTCGCAGATCTGTGAATCCAGGCCAAATTTTAATTATTATCTGTCGTTATTGCAGGAGTTAAATCGTCTACGACGGGCAGCCCTGTCGTTCGGTTTCTCCGATCTCCTGGACGGCATGGCGTCGATTTTGGAACGCGAGTGCACCCTACTGCCCGGTTCGGCACACCCGGACGCGGCGCTCCAGCTAACTCACGCGGCCAACGCGCTACGCAGTCCCCACAGCAAAGACTTTAACATGAACATCGTGCCGCTCCGCACAAAATTCTCGGTCGAAGAAAAAGAAGTCTCGTGAGAAGCACTGTCGACGGGCTAAGGTAAGGTTGTGCTGATGAAATTTTTTCTCGGGATTGACTATTATTCTAAAGGAATTTCCCACATGACGTCGATGCCGTGAAATGGATGGACACACTAGTTACCATTTTTAATTTGACTTCAACCACTTGTGAAAGAATCGAAACCTGATTAAATAGTTGTGTTGTTTTAAATTATTGTGATCCACAACCACACCGAAACTCGCAATCAGGGTTGTAACTCAGGTTTGCTTACGCATTACGAACGGATAAAGAATGTGACTGGCTGTTATATGTATAATACATTTCGGTACAATATTTTTTTTTATTGACATGCACACGAAATTCTGCAGTACAAATGTTTTACAAATGCAATCGCTCAAAAGTTCGAATCTCATCATTTTTACCGCAAATATTTTCGGATCAATCATGGTAGCTCAAAAGTAGTTAATAATTTATTCACCAATTTTTTGCATTTACAGACCTTATGCTAGATTACAGACACGTTGAATATGTTAGTACTTTGTCAATCGTTTACTTTCGAATATAAAAAATAGCAAATGCAGTGCCAATATATCGCATACGAAGCAGCGAAAGTTGGAACACAAATTGTGATCAGTTACATGACATTTTATTCTCGACCAAAACTGCTATTTTTTTTTAATTCGCATTTTGTATCGCACCAAATTGTAATATACAGTATAAGGATAAAAAATATACGTCAACTTTTTGTGACTTCTCAGTGATGTACACACAGTATTCAAACTTAAAACTGATCACAAGATTAGAAAATATGGAGCAGAATGTGTAAACATGTATGTCATCAGCTTAACTAATTTTGAAACTCCATGGCAAAATAAGAATATGTAATAATGAAGATATAAGTACCGGTAATGTAAAAGGAAAAATAAATAAACACCCTTTTTTAGAGAGAAAAAAACACGATTTTATAGAAACAATTTCGGAAAATCAAATGGCGTAAAAGCAACACATGATATGTTGAACAAAGAAAAGAAATGCAGTAGACCACCTCGGAAATTTTTAAATTATCGCCGGATAAAAAAATAAAATATATCTTTACATTTTAATACAAGCGCAGCATACACGTAGATATAAAAATATATTACAATTTGTTGACAATGGTACTGCACCATAACCGTGTTTCCTTTTCGTCAGAAAAATGTGTAACCAATATGCAGGTGTCAAAAGTGCTCTTTTACAATTTGAATATAAAAAATAATGAGTTAAAAAGCACGACTAAAGAAAATGAAGATGTGCCAAGTTAAAACAAGTACAAGATTAAAAATATTTACGCACAGATTATAAAAACTATTTCATCTTATCACCTTATTTCCAAATGGTTAAAAGGAACTGTAAATGGAAACTTTATAAAGTACCGTATTGAGGCGATTCAGCAAAAATACCGGTATTACGAAAACAGAGTCACACAAAAAGTAGTGTTAGACCGCGCAGCATTCAAAGATCAACCCAGCACCACACACAGAAACGCTAGGTTTCAACAACGCCTGTATAAAATAATTTAGGTGTCTTAAGTATTACAAATAAGGTAGCTATACCAAGAGTTAGATAAAAAATATTTTTTTAATAAAAAAAAAATAATCATAAAAATGACAGACAACAGATTCAGAGGTCCATTCACACGTTTATGGGACACCACAATTCCTATTCATTGTCAAGTTATACAGGACTTTGCGTGTTCTTACAAAAATACTGGAGAACATTTTGGACGCAATAAAACGTGCACCGGCATTACACCTTTTCAGGACAGCCACTGAAAGGCTATTTAAGAGACAGGCTATAATTATAAAAAGCATATTAGGAATTTGATTAAAAATACCGAGTTTAAAACAGCTCCAATGAACAGTGGTTGTCACAAATAAATGCACTGAAAATCTTCGTCAAAGTTAAAAAAATGAACGCCTGCCCAATCGTCAACGGCCGAGGAGAAAACTTTCCAAAGCTGACCATCGACACCCTGCCAGGCAGGCGCTCACCAGTCTCAGTCTCACACTCCGCTACTCAGATGCAGCGGAATGACACACTTGGGTCCGAAGGGCGACCGGTAGCCGATGCCCACCTTGGCAAACACCTTGCGCGGGATGGCTAGATCCAGCAGGTAGACGCTGCCCACCGAAGGCGCCGCGCGCAAGTCCAGTGGCAGGGCCGGCACCACGGACCACTTGCAACTGAGCGGCACGCCGTCCACGGGTGGGTCCACCGCTAGCACCGGCGCCTTGCTGCCGGACGCCCACTCCACCGCCGAACGGTGCCACCCGTTTTGTCGGGCGACTTCCGGGGCCAGGTGACCGTCCAGCGCGTACAAGATGATGTCAGCCTGGACTTGACTCAGCTCTGAAACAAAAACAATAAAATTGTGGTAAACGTTCTCCTTTTCTATTGCTAAAAAATAACGGCCAACGAGCTGGAAGAAACCAAACACTTCTATGGACGTGGGTTCAATTCCAGACAGAGACCTTCGGAATTTTTTCAACCGACAAAAATTCGTAAAGTGGAGGGCAGCAGCCAAAATCTACAGACATCAAGGGCTGCAAATCGACTTGATTAAACTTAACCAATCACACAGGTTCATAGGCTGAGTTAGTCTTGTGTGATTTCGCATAACGTACCTTGGGTGGCAGAGGTGAGCTTGCCGTCCGACAACTGGAAGAGCGAAATCTCTTCGGCGAGGAAACTGGTGAGCGTGGCGTCGCCGCCGGCCAGACTGGGCGCGATCTCGGGCAGGCTGGGCACGTAGGCGGTCACACGCACGCCGTGGTTGGCCAAGTGGCGACCGCAGTTGAGCGCCTGCACGCCCTGCTGACACGGACCGCATAGCAGCGCCACGGACGGGATTTGGTGGGCGTTACGAGGATTCAGTCTGCACAGAGGCGAACAGGAAAAAATATCAAGAAATTAATTCCATAGATGTTTGATCAGAGCGTAAAACATTAAGTTAGAAACAAAGGTAAATATATTGATATTTTTTTATGTCAAGGGGCATGCCTGTGATCAATTACATATTTTATTATATTAAGTTAGAAATCCAATGAAACAAGTCATACAAAAGAAGGAAGGAAGTAGAAAAAAAAATGAAATAAAAAAGGTGAACAAATAAACCATGAACAAGTAACTTGGAATCAAAATGCGAAGTTCAAACGGTTGAAGTTTATAAATCAATCCTACTTTCCACCCTATTATAAACTTTAACGTGGCGTTACAAGGTTTAAAATTTTCTCACCTGTGACTTCCGCCGACCAACTGCAATACCATGTCACTAGCCGATCGTCCCATCAATTCCAGCTGCCGTTGTCTGGAGAATCCCAAGTGCTCCGCCGTTTGCAGCAACCGATTTCTTAGCTCGAGCGAGATACTGGGGACCACTAATCCCATATCTGAAATCACACAAGTTTAGGTAACAAATTTAAAACGGGCACGGCCAGTTTATAGGATACCACAACAAGCTAAAATAGTTTCCAGATCTTTCTCATTATTTAAAATACAATTTCGAATAAATTCATCATTGCTAAACCGCAGTACTTTGGCGGCCACTAACCAGTAACGAATTCCAGTTTGCCGGGCTGCGGCACTTGGATCTGCCGGTAGACGGCCGGCGCCTGCTCCAAAACAGTCTCGTCGAAGCGGTATTTGGACGGCGGGGCCCGGTTGTGGTCGACCAGGCGTACAATGTCCGGCTTGTTGGAGGCGTCCAGCTTCTTGAAGATGGCCTGCTTGTCGAACAGCGCCAGGTTCTTCTCGAAGTCGAAGTCCTCGAGGAAGATGTCGCTGGAGATGGGCGTGTTGAGACAATCGTCGACGGTGTCGGTCCCTGGCAGCAGTTTTCGACGGGCATCGCCCTTACGCGGGGTGGTCGCATTCTTCTGACGTGACTCTGCACAACAAGAAACACGAGAAAAATTTGCATTTTTTTATTTTTAATCACCGTAGCGCCTAGCGCACTACAGGATTACTGCACCCTCGTGTCTTTATGGATATATGTGAGGGGCAGGGAAGGAAAAGGGAATGGCAGCTGGAATAGCCAGACTGCAGGATCCACCCCTAAGCTCTGGACTCCCTAATGGAAGCTCAGGGGTGACACCAGTGCCCCAACTAACAACCAGTCATGCAATATTAGAATGAAGCCTGCGAAAGTGCTGCCTGTTCTCTGAAGGCTTAAGCGTTAGTTATCATCGTAATATCACAGCTGCTACAACATAAATTGACATTATAACGACATGTAAATTGCAAAAATAATATATAATTAAAAAATTTCCTGAAATCCAACAAATATATTTTGAAATGCTCACCTGCGTTGTTTCGATTCGACTGTCCGCCGTTCTTCATGGGTGATTGGGGCGCGTTTGGTATGTGGTGACCGTTGTTGGTCGAGTGGTCCGGTTGGCCACCTTTCGACAATTTGGCCACGTCCGGTGTCCCCACTTCGCTCAGAATCTCCAGATTCCGGATGTCGCAGGCACTGAACAAATACATTAAAAATTCGTTATTACATAGCTACCATATATATATAAAAATTCAAAAAGTGTCAATAACCAAAGTCATGGTGGACTCAAAATCCATGTCTTGATCACGGGCCCATTGTCATACGTTCTCACACAAGGAAACAAAAACCTTAAATCGTACCTCAACCAATTTCGCTGTACATAAATAATCTTCCAAGCTAAGTTTACTGACTCTTCGGCGCTGACATTTAAGCCTAGATCAACACGTGTCAGAATTTACAGACATCCATATATGGTCTAGGGTAACAGATGCCATGAGCAACAGCTGTGCCTTAAGGGTTCCAACATACTTTTTTTCCAATATTACATCCTAGTTAAAGGGAACATCGTGACTACTTACCCGATGGTAATCTCGGGCACCTGACATTTCAAGCCGTTTCGGTAGGGTCCCACTAGCGAGATGGTCTGTTCCTGGTCGTCTACGCGAGAGATTCGGCCCTGGAACGAGCCCAAAGCTTCGCCGCAGTCAACGGAGACGACACAGTGCAACCACGACTGGTTACCGTTCGCAGCCATTTTGTATGGTACGGTTTACTTGTACGAGTTCTTTCGATAGTGAAGAGTAACACACCGGTCCTAAAATTAGTGGAAATTACTAAAATTCAGTACAGAACCTAAACTATAGCCTGAAGGTAACCGATAACAAAATCTTATAAAACTTATTGCACAACGGCAGTTGCCATTTTGTTTTTTTAGGTTCGTCCGTTATTTGCGAATAGTTTAGTTTCTCGATATTCGCACTAGATGGCGCTTGATGTACTAAACTCTGAAGCAAGCAAGTGAAGTCTGTACTGTGCTGCCACCTGCAGGCGAAGTATTCCTCTCCCTACACTGGAGTTTCTCGATATTCGCACTAGATGGCGCTTGATGTACTAAACTCTGATGCAAGCAAGTGAAGTCTGTACTGTGCTGCCACCTGCAGGCGAAGTAGTCCTCTCCCTACACTGGAAGAGGGAGCGTAAAAGCGCTTACTTTTTGAAATTATTAGATGCAATGATCAAAGTTTCCCAAAATATTTAAGCTAATCGAGTTACTAATATTTAGAGTTTACCAGAGTCCCATCAAATTCATACCAAGGACAATTGACTTATTGCCTTAATGACGAACTGAAAAATTAAACAATCGACATTTCAATAAATGAAAGTATTGTTGTTACTTCCACATTCATCTCGAGAAAGAGAAAATATTTTTAAGCATCGATTTTTGCTCCGTTTTTATTTGATTTGATTAGACGATCAAATTTCAGCAACACGCAAGCCATCAACGAAGTATTTCTATTAACTTTAAATCTTTATTGTCTGGCTAGGTTAATACAGAAAACACAACTCATATTTACAAAACGGTGAACAGGGCACACAATAATGACAAACCAAATTTTCGTTCTATTGTTCCTTGGGACTTCGAACTGCTTGGGTGCTCCAGCACTGACCCTGCGTTTCCTTTTAAAACACTAGAACACTACAATAAAATACCACTAAAATGTTGCGGAACCCATTCGAAATAATGCGGAACCCATGAATTAAATTGTATGTAATTCGGCCCTCGAGTATTACCGCGGTGCCCACGCACCATTTAAAAACAAAATAAACATTTCAGTCGTGCCCAGCACACACTGCTAAAGATCTGATACCACTCTATCACACCAAATGAAATCACTAAAATAATCACTATGACGACGCAGTTTATCGATACTCAAATAATTAATTGCGGCTTCAATCGAATATACAGTACATGTAGATGCTACCAAATTTATCGTGTATCGACCAGAGTGGGCAGAAAATGACGAACTATGAAGCATTTGCCAATTTCTGCTTATATGAATTGCACAGTGTATGTCGGAAAAATCCAGTTCATTTCGAATCAATCGAAATAGATATATTTCGGTTATCCGAGTAAGTTCTCGCGGAATGCCGAACTATGAAAAATTCGAAAAGCATTTCATTGATGTCCAGAAAATCGTCACATTCCGGTGTGGAAAATCCAATAATCATGACGCTGTATACAAGTACATAAATTGAGCAATGACACGAATCGATATTATCGATTACAGGAATATCCGGCCGCGATAAATCGATACTGGCATCTTACGAAGGAAATGCTATTTTTGAAATTGCGTTTCCGTGTTCGGCTCTTTCCAATCCAAAGTCAGTAGCACTTTCATTTCGGTTATGGGTTCAAATCCGTTCGAACCCACAACTGGTTTTGCTAAACGCGTATTTTTTGCGATCGTCGAAAATTGGTTTGAGGTAAGTCCGTATATGATAACCGGCAAAATAATCGGCTCAGCCGAAGAAAAAAAAAATATGGTAAAAAATGCCCAATATTTCACTCTACGTACAATTTGGGACGTGAAAGGTCTTTGCGAAAGTCTTTGACCAAGAAGCCCGGTTTGTTCTTGCGAGCGAGAGAAAATATGTAGATTCAAGAGTACAGGGTGAGTACGCTGCT
Organism: Melogona broelemanni; assembly: GCA_033995665.1. Taxonomy (NCBI): domain Eukaryota; kingdom Metazoa; phylum Arthropoda; class Diplopoda; order Chordeumatida; family Chordeumatidae; genus Melogona; species Melogona broelemanni. The sequence goes on along the minus strand of JAUJYS010000294.1, from coordinate 16,117 downwards.
CTGGTTACCGCGAACCAGCATAACCGGAGGCATGTCCTTCGTGAGGGCTTCCAACCAGGCCAGGTACAGCGCCGCTGAGACCTTGTTCATTTTGGGCACTGGCAGGGTCCTGCGAAAGAAATAAAAAGAGAACAATAAGATTATGAAAGTTAAGAAGTTAATAAAAATAAGAAAGCAGAAAACTAAAATAATATATAGACATGAACAAAAGTTCAATTTGAATATGGCGGCAAGTTCGTTTATATTTATGATTTTCACTGTAACTGATAAGAAAAACCAATATTCGAACTTTATTTAACAAATAATAATTAATTAAGTATTTAATTCATTCATCAAAATTGCTTCACTCTTGTCAAATAGCCGCGTTACTGTGACTCACACTGAATTAAAAGGAATGAAAAACATAATTTCGCTATTACTCACATTACAATCAAGTTTGCATTCCGTGAATGGCGTAACAGAAGTTCACGAATTCGCAAGTATCGATCCGTCTGCAAAGAAAATGAAAAAGCAAGAAATTTAATTATGCTGTCGGTGATTGCCAGCGAACAAGGGGCAGCGAAACAAAATGTGACGAAGGTGACTTACTTTGACCTTCAGGGATTCCATTTCCGCTTCGGTCACAAATAGCCCCTCCTTGTTGTCGCCCGCTTTTGATTTCAGGTTCTTCAGTATCAGATCGAATTCCAGCACCCTATTTTTTTTAAAAAACAAAGTATCGTTAACGCTAACACCAATAACAAATAATAATGGGAACGGCGTATGAAGGCCAATTAGGGTTCGGAGGAATGCAGCGCATTCGTATTACACTCACGTATTTTCTTTGGGCTTTTTGGTCACATTGGGAAGAACCACCACGTCGGAATAGTTTATTCGAAACTTTCGTAGCAAAGCAGCCAAGCTGTAATTAAAAAAAAATGCAACCAATTAGAGGAGTAATTCGTATTCCGTCAACGACATTGCGATAAATCAGAGTGAATTGGGTCGCGTAGAGTCAAACAACTGAATCGTTTCGAGTCGTACTTCAATTGCTCCTGATCCAGCTCGTGGTCCTTGTTGGCCAGTGTGAAGACACGCAGCTTGCATTTTTGCCAGTATTTCCTTGTTGTGAGAATGTAGGGAATCAGGAGAGTCAAACCTGAGAAATAAGTAAATAACCAAACGTTGGTTTCATTAGGAACTATGCAATTCGTGCCAAATTGCTATGTTTTCTGCAGATACATTGTGGTGTTGTGTAGAGTAATTCTGTTGATGGAGGATTTGAATCAAAGTCGAAAATGACTCCCTCCTCTATATTATTTTTGCGTGACTTAATGACGTCATACCTCCATCGTCATAGAGCCACCACACGTCGATCGTGGTCTGCGGTTTGACGCTGCGGAACATGTCGATCGAGTTGAGGATGTCTTTGGGGATCTCTTTGACCGGGCTGATTTCCTCCTCCTTCTTCTTGGACTTCTTGAAGAAGAAGCGACGATGCTTGACGGGAACGTCTTCGGGGATGTCGATCTGGAGGTCGCCACCGTTTAAAACGACCGCTTGGTTATCTGCAGTTTGAATTTCGAAATAAAAACATTTAATTCATAAATAGTATTCAACGTTTTTGCGATGTTGTAAATTTGATTAGCTTGTTGAAATGGGTCTGATCGGTAAAAACTGTCTTCCATCTTAAAAAAAATTGAAAATGTGCGTAATTCGCAAAAAATAAAACCTATTCTGCGCCCTGTGAAGAAAAAAAAAACACATAAACATAATGCACATAATTTAAATCGCAGAACCATATTTAAATTATGTGCATCATGTTTGTGAATTTTTTCTTCGTGATCATAAACCATCAATTAGCTGACCCGGTGACATAGAAATGGTAATTACATACCGTCCGTTTTCTCTCCGGGTAAAACCAGTTCCGCCGCTCCGTTGTCCTTTGGCACCCCGTTGGTCTGGACCCCGTTGGGTCCTGGTGGTGGGGTGGAAGAAGGCGGCGGAACACCCGGTACCCCCATGTCCATAAAGTAGGAGAAATCTAATCCCTCCTCCACCCGGAGGATGCCAATAGACGTGTGGGTTTCGAACGCCACGCTACACAAACAAGATAATTTCCGGGTTTTTAAAACATTGTCAATTGTTTCCCTCCGCGTTAAGTGCTGTAACCTAAATTTTAATGTTACAGAATTTGGAAAAAGAACGCCCCATCGCTGATACGTTCAATCAATCCATGCCAAAGTAGAAATAAAAAATACGATTACTATAAATAGAGATTCCTTATAATTTGAAACCGAATAATCCGAGAGGCAACGGGAATTGGTAATTGAATGTTTGGATGAAAAAGCGGTACATTTTTTATGTCCACTGTATAATTACAAGTATTTCCAGCGTGCCATTGATTTCGCGAATGTATAAGTGTTGCAATGTGCTGATTAACAAAACGACGGTTTTTTTTTCCTGTCACAAGAACTGTTTTGTACGCTTACTGAATGGTGTTGAAATAATCGATCACTTCCTCTTCATTTCTGGTCTGCCAGTTGTTCATGTAGCCCATCATTAGCATATTGGGACGCAGTTTTCCCACTCCGACCGCCTGGAGAACGATAAAAAAAGGTAGAAAAAAGACAATGACCGATCAGATGTGTAATTAGATGCAGGAAGTCAAAGTTGACGCGCCATATATGGGTTAACGGACGTAATGGAAATTCTGATTACCATAATGAAAATGGAATTTGTTTGTGACATTCTACATCGAATACAATTTAAAACAAAATACGAAACAAAAATACGGCAGGCAAGTATGTTACAATTCAGAGTAAAATCAGAGTAAAAGTTTAATTTATATTAAGGAAATTCTGCAAAAAATGAAATGAATGATTTTTTTTTTTGAAGTTTAATAAATTCAAATTTCCCGATATAAATTTTTGCACTTTGGAGGTGAAGCTGCGTTAGAGCAACTGGCGCGCAATGCATTAATAGCGTGCATTGATGTGACAATGCAGAAATGACAATTCCAACTTCGCGAGGGCGGTGCTGCTGTAGGTGGACATTTTAAAGAAAAGTAAAATAGCTCATAGGTTCACAATGATTTACTCCATATCTGTGCCAAACTTCATTACAATCAGATCATTTTTAGGCGAGTAATCAGCTACAGCAAAAGGGAGCCCGATTTTATGACTCGCGGTGTATTTTGAAATTATGTTTAACATAAATATTTGCCGTTTAATCATTGAGATTTTAAATTGCTTTAGGTGACATTTTTAATAACTGATGTAATTAACCAGGCGTACGTGACGTAAATGACGTCTATTAACGATGATCTTACTTGAATCAGTGATTTGGCGCCTCTATGCAAATTGTCGTCTTCCAGTACGGTATAGAAGGCCTTCACTTTGCGCTCTTCGAACCAATCATACGCTTTCTTGGTGTATTCTGCTCGCATGGCGAAAGACAGTGGTGCCTAAAAAACAATAAAAAGTGACGTGAAATGCATTTAAAAAAATTCAACAAAAAGAATAAATGTTCCACTCTATCTTTACTTTGTCAGTGGGCTGTATTCACTTTAGGCCTACCTTGGTGACGTGTCCGCAGATGAAAAGACCGATTCCTTTAACGATGTGGTTGGTGAAGTCAACAAGGGCTGGCCGGCTGTGAGGCTGACCGGTCAATACCATCACTGACGGCCTGAAAAAAAGATTCCCCAACAGAAACATTAAACAAAGATTTTGCTTTGAATTATTTTCTGTCCGGAGGAATTTAATAATCTCAGGAGACTTTATGAACGTCTTAAAAAAATAATTATACCTAAAGTTTTTGACGTGGTCTTCCGTGTGGATAAGACTCTGAGCGGCTTTTAGGGCATTGGAAAAGCTGGCGGCTTGGTTTGATGATCCCCAATTGACATCTGCAAGGCAAAATGGAAATAATTAATTCGTACTCATTATATGATATATGACTGAAAGTAATGTGCGTAAGTACAATTTTTCCTTTCGCGCATTCGTTTCTCAATCCAATCTCACCTGGTTTCTTGTAGGTGAGGTAGACGTAAAGTGCCAACACCAGGGCAAAGGTGAGCAGCGCGGTCTCCCAGCTCATGATGAACATGACGACTGACGACAGGATGGCGCCGACCAGTGAAACCCACATGTTGTAGTACTTGAAACTTGGTCGGAAGCCTTTGGATTATGAAACACAATATTTTCATAATAAATGATATGAAAACTACAGCAGAGTTTTCGCGCAAAAAAGGACTGAGCCAATTATAGCAATTCAATTTTATATTGAAAAGGCAATAATTGAGTGTGAACGCAGAGAATAAAATCAGAATATCCAATCTATTCATGCGCATCGTTCTGTCACTTACCAGGTGATTTGCAGAGTGCCGCATGAAAGCAGGCGAAATTGATGAGACAATAGGCGGCCATGAAGAAGTTTGATATGATTGGAGCGATAATGTTTAGTTCGGCTGAAAATAAAGTGTTTTCGGTGAATAATATTTTAATTGTATTTGTGTATCACGAGCATACTGGTAGACCAAGTTTCCACGTGCACGTATGCTTTGGTGAATACGCCATGCTCGTCGCTTCATACTAATGTGACGTTTTGCGACTTGAATTGCTTACCGATTAGAATGAAGGCCACCGCAATACCGAAGGCCAGGATGTAGGATCGCAGGGGTTCGTTATTCTTGCCGAAGCCCTTGCCGAACCACTTGAGCGGCGGATAAATCTTGTCGTTGCACAGAGCCTGCGATGGAACACATCAAGGAAAAACCATAAACTTAATATCCACGTGATCTTATTTTTTACGTGATCATTAAGCTGAGATTTTCCATTTTTTCCGCCATTATTAATTCCCTATCCGTTCCCCTCACCCCAAACAACGGAAAAAAATATCTTCCTCGTTCAAGCTCGAGGTTGAAGCGTTTATGACGTGTCAAGCAAGTTTGGACAGTATTGGGTGAACTTGTTCCTTTTTTTTGGGCGCGCCCAAGTTATGTTATTTCAATGGGCAGAGTAACTACGATCCGTACCGACTGAGTGCCAAGTGGCCATGCTGGTCAACAAAGGCTCTGCGGGTCAGTCGGTTCCGCTGTCGACACACTTTGGAAAATTGTAGTCTTAAAAAATTGAAGGTTATGGCAAAAGGAACCAATTTACACAGAAAAGAGCTCCCGCTCCAATTCCTCAAACAAGGAATCAGTTCCAATTCCAGTTTCTCAATAATTAAAAGGAACATAGGCGTTCCTTTTTCTCGTTCTCGTTCCGTTCCTACCCAACACTGACCTTCACAAATTGTTTGAGGACTCCGCCCCGGTCCGACCAAGGACCTGAGCAATTAATAATAATAAACTAATCTGGTAAATAAAATTACTATTAAAAAAACTAAAAATCGGAAAGTCCGAAAATAAATAATTCAAATATTTTAAATTTTAATACAAAATTAGCTCGTTTGTTCGCCCATTCCCAAGTTCGAAGTTATTCGAAACGGAGGTGCGTCTGTTTGTAGATTAAAAATTTTATTGGTGGTTCCTACTGGAAACGTTGACGTTACAACGCTACCGCATTCCGCAATCTTTAACGAAACTCGCCGAAAACGTACACCCGAGTCACCCGTCGTGATTAAGTTGTCAGCTCTTTGTCGCGTTGTCGAGAATGTTTACAGTAATACCTGGATTTCGTGTGATTAAGTGTCTTTGGAATATAACAAACGGTAATTGTGATCGCCATAAACATTTGTGACAGTGAAATCGTGTGAAATACATGAAGTCTAGCGTTTGATGTTCGATCAGTAGTGCGACGAAACAACGGCAAAACTACGAAACGGGGACGCCGCTGCCCACAACACGGCGACTGTCGGCTACTACTGGAGACTTAGGATTTTCTCAAGAAAAAGGTAGATGGACGTCATTATTTATATTTTGTTTTTTAACGAATTATCTGCCTAGACCCCGCTGTATCGAAGTACTGCGTCATTAGGCGTACGTGCGATCGTTTATTTATTATTTTTTGTGAGTCAAATTTAAGTCGGTGCTACGTGTTTTGTCCATAAATAGCCTAAATCAGGGTCCGATTTCTGTTTGAAGGCCGTTTAGTCGAGTTTCGGAGAAAACCCCACTGGCCCTTTAATCGCTCGATATTTTCGATAAATCAATGAATAACTGCGAATAGTTCACGCTGAAGGTTTATGTGTATGAAATTAGTTTATGTGATCTTCTTCTTACCTGAAATATCTTGGGCGCGCTGACCAGGCAAGCCAGAGCTGAAGATAGTGTGGCAGCGAAACATCCGGCATAAATCAGATATCCGTATCCAGCAATCAGTTCCATTACCTGGATAAATGTACAAGAAAATGTGTATTTTAAATTTCAGAGATGAATTCTAAAAACTGACTTTGTTCACACATGACATAATTCTAAAAATTGACATTTGACATTATTCTACACATATTTATACCACAAAAATGATACAACCAAAAGCCCCGAAGTTTTAGAACTAGTTTTTGTAATTAGTTAATTATTTATTTTAGATGTTTGATTTTTTCTTAAATCATCGTAGTGCTAATCACATCAGGATTACTACCTCTCGTGTCACTATGGCGATGTGTGAGGGACAGGGAAGGGGAATAGCAGCTGGTATAGCCAGGCTGCAAATTGTAAGCTCTGGGGTGACATCAGTACCGCGGCTCGTCGAATAAACGAGAGCCTCTGCCGGGAATCGAACCCGGTACCGTCCGCACCGCAGTCGGGAGCATTAGCGACTGGACTAGACGGCCGCAATATTTGAAATGGAGGAAATCGATCTTGGTGGTCAATTCACATATGCATATTTTGAGGTACAGTTACAACTTCTGTTGGCTGTTGCGACACATGCTAAAACAAACCTGGTAGTTGTTCTGTAGTCCGTAGGGGCAGGTCATGTTTATGGCACAGTCGCGATAGGTCCCGTTCATGAGATGCTCGACGTTGCCGTCGGCGTCGCGCCACACGGTGCAGCCGGCGATGATGGCGAATGCAATGTAGCAAATGGTCGTGATGAAGATGGCTAAAAGGGTTCCTTTGGGAATGGCGCTGGACGGATCCTATTCAATAGATACAAATGGTTATAACACTTTCATACTGTTGACACAATTTTATTTATACACAGTGGTACGTATGTGGCGAATGGTAAAAGCTGGGCCCAATTAATATAACGTGACCCACACCTCATAATTAACATTTAGATGTTGCTAAGGTGTGGATGAATTCCCCCTTTTGAGGTGATAACGGTTTTTTTTGTATGGGATAAACAATTGTCAATAAAACAAACAATATAATATAAAAGTATGTAATAAGAAAATACAATTTCTCCATTGAACACATGAGTCACAAGAATATACCAAACTCATTTCAACCCACCTTCAAGTCACCGGAAATGTTTACTCCGGCCAAGATGCCAGTAGATGCGGGGAAAAATATGGAGAAGGCCCGGAAAAAGCCTTCTCCCCTGTAATCCGGCCCAACGTTTTCTTGAAAGACATCGGCTAAAAATAAAAATTAAACGAAAATAAACGAAAGATCTACCTCCTGTCGTGAGGCATTCTGGTTGTTAGTTAGCCTGGTTTCGTTTATTCGTTAGCCTGGGGTACTGGCGTCACACCTGTGCTTTCATTAGGGAGTCCAGAGCATAGGGGTGAATCCTGCAGCCTGGCTATTCCAGCTGCCATTCCCCTTCCCTTCCCTGCCCATAACATATCTCCATAGATACACGAGGGTGCAGTAATCCTGTAGTGCACTAGGCACTACGGTGATTTAAAAAAAAATGTGTTCGAGAACGTTTACTACAAAAAAAAAGTTTGTTAGAGGATGATTCCAAAGAAACGTGATAGCAGTAGCGTTTTGGGGTGCAAAACACAGAAAAACAACACAGCAAACCACACTTCTGGAGAGGGTTTACGCGCTCATCCAAAATATTAGGAAAAATTCATCCCTAGAAATTGATTTTTATCAGAGAGATTTGTCATAAAATTTAAAAGCTCGTATTCTGCGGGTTTAATTTTATGTCAAACATGGGTTATCGCACTAGGAGAAATTAAGTTTTCTTCGCAAATCATACATGAGTGATTTGTAAGAGCTGATAGTATTTATGTTTCGGATTTCATTGAAATCCGTCCAGCCGTCCGTTTTTTTTTTTTTTAAATGATTGCTGATAGTTATTGAACGCCCGTCATAATATAGTGCGGTAGGTGCTTACCACTCCACCCTTCAAATCCTTTTGCCTTTTTCAAATCGTCTCCTGGCAAAAAACTTCCAACGATGACATCCGCTATGGCTACCAGTAATATGACTAGCAGCACAACTTGAGCCTTTTCGTTGAGAAAGTAAATAGGTGTAAACAAAATTGGTATAATTAGATGTAAATAATAAAATAATTTAGCTCAGTGTATCGCGACATACTTGTATACACTCATTTGGTGTGTTTTCTGGGATTTTCTAAGACTCGTTACCTTCTGTTCCCACTCCATGCCGACCATAGTGATGCTGACCAACACACACACGGTCACTACACCGATGATGCGCATGTCGTTCAACTGACCATCCACTATGTACAATCCGCTTACCTGTATTCAATCAGAAATTTTAAAAACGCATAAAAAATATTAGTTATTGGAATAGTTTTTCTTTTCTCAAGTAAGTTTGATCCTAGCGACGGACGATATTCATGCGATAAAATACTGTAGATATGGGACAGCTTACGTGCAAGAGATCCTTCAGGGACTCTGCGAATCCGACCGTGTGCATGGCCACCGCCACTGCGTTGGCGAAGGCAAAGATTATGCCGATGGCGCCGCCGAATTCTGGCCCGAGACTGCGCGAGATCAGGTAGTAGGTTCCACCTGAAAGCGACATCAAATGTCGATCCCAATTAGTCTAATGTGTTGTAAGCGTGTAGCTTACTATTAATACGAAGATGGCGCTCGCAAATTTAAAATGTGCCAAATATTAACGTAGAATTCCGTGACCATTGAGGAAGAAAAACAGCAACTTTTTGACGGTACGCGATGTTTAATCAAATAACGACAAAAGACTTTCGATACAATATATAAATATCGTACATGTATACATATTTAGCGTTTGAACAATAAATACGTAGTTGATTGCATTGCTGGCGCGATGGTGACCGAGGATCCAACCGATCGGTGTCCCTACCTAAGTACTACTAAAAGATCCCTACCTAGACTAGGCAACATTACAAGATTGTCCCCTTGGCCCGACATTGCCAACATATGCGTCGAAATGATTGAAAAACAGGTCAACACACCACTGTGACCTTTAAAAAAAAAAAAAAAGGCTGAATAACTCACGTTTCAAAAGTTGACCGATTCACTGCTGTACCTGTCCATTATGGCAAGCGGGAACATCTGGTGGGAAAAAAGAGAATATCCGAAAAATAAATTCCCTGCCGATATGGGCGGAACGAAATTAACGAACATGTTTACGCCAGCGAAACTCGAGCGCGCTTACGAGTCAAACGTGTTACGCAAGCCAAAAAACATTGCAACGTATAACATTGCGCACGAAACCTTAATCTCGAATTACGATACCGTCTGCAACACTGATCCGAAACGACGTCACGTACAGACTGACGAAATCGCCATTTAAAACAAAATGGGATGCCAATTTTCGGAGGTCGATTAATAGCAGCAGTAGAGGAAATACAGCGCAGTTAACTCTTTCAACACTGAACTCAGCTGAAGTTCAGTGACCAAAATATCAGCAAAATATTTTGCGATAATTTTGCTGATATTCAATTGGTTTTCATTTCATTTAGTAGGCATGTTATCTGATAATAACGTTGGAAACTGTTCGCTGTTTCATTTGATGTGACAAAAAACGTTGATTGAATAGTTGGTCTGAAAATTAAATTGATGTTCATTTCAATGTTTAAATAATCTAAATTTCACGTCGTGTCATGTTTAAATGAAATGTTTTTTTCCCCGAAAAATGAAGTTTTTTACCATTACTTCTTGTTTTTTTATTTTTTATTTATTTATTGAAGGAGCGGAAAACTAACGCGTTACTTTTGATAAGGAACGCAGGAACACCACGTTCCTTTACATTTTTGAGAAACGGGAACTGGAAAAAGTTCCTTTTTCATCGGAGGATCGGTAACGGGACCGTGTTCCTTTTCAAAAGTAACGAATCCAACACTGGAATCCAATAGCTGATACCATAACCATTCCACAACTTAAAACTTCTAGAAATTTAACGTTTAACGACTCTTGTAACGAATTTCGAAATTTTGTTGGATCTAAAATTTGATATATTAAAATGTTCTCAAGAGACTGAACTACGTGTAAAAGTTAGTTTAATTGAAAAGGACCCCCTTTAGTTTAATTAAAAAGAAAAACCTAAACCTAAACCAAAAGAAGTTGAAGCCGACAATCAAAGTTCATGCAAGGTTAAATAAAAAGTTGTAAACAAAAGTTGATGTCACCATGTCGGACGCTAAAAAATGAGTCTTTGCCATAGTGACAGTCCCAGGTTCGATTCCCGGCTTGGGTTATCCTTTATTTCCTTCCCGGGCGACGAAGATGCGCCCCCTCACGTGATAATAAAAAACCCAAGAGGAGTACAGAATCTCCAATGGTGCAGTTGGAAAGAACACAAAAATTGGACGTCGAATTTTTGACGTTCGCGTGACAAAAAATCGATTATACGAAAAAGGTTTAATGGCTTCGTTGCCTCAGAGAAATCAATTTCGCCCAGACGACCGCTAGAAATGAACCCCGAAAGAGGGGAGAAATTAGTAGTAGCCGAAACGCACTCGGAATGAGTTCGTTCACACCGCCCTTTACAATATAGCAGGTGGTCCAACTATACAGATCTGACCTCGGGGGCAGTTAGTTTCCTACCAAACCGTGACACCCCGGCGACTTGGCAAGATTTCTACTCGGAACAACCCCAAACAATAAAACGAACGGGATGAGGATCTCTGGAAGTCTCACCGTGGTCACGTGATCTCGGCCGCGGATTTTGCGATGGTTTATGGAGACGGCTGACCTTTCGCCGAAGCATTTTTTATGTTCAAAAACGTTCTCCGGTGAAAAAGATCGAAAGGGGAAAGGAAAGGGAAAGTGGGAGGCAACATTTGTAGTATCTCATGGCACGCACTTCACTTCAAGTAGTGCGTTAGTTTTAAATAACTATTTACAGTTCACTTCAAGGAAAATAATTAAAATGGAAAAATTTGTTCAATAATTAAGTCTAAGGCAAAGTGCACCAAGGGTGGCTCAATAAAAATGATCCCCCTACAAATGTCGTTATAGTATATTTATTGTACAGATTCGTTTGAATTTTTGTTTACAAATACATTACTAATACACCAACATCTTTGTCATTTCTTTTTATTTTCGAAATAACTTATTTTGGCTTTCACACACGCGCGAAGCCGCACGCGCCACATTGCAAATGGACGGGTCAAAAACGTGTTTAAAAATTGTTTGCGAAAATTGTTTGATGCTCAGCAGCTATTAAATGGTCCCCAACAAAGCTGGACTATCGGTAAACTTAAAGATACTTTGACCAGGATGGTAGAGGACACAAAAACTGCTTCCGGCCCAGGGCGCCACTTTATCCGAAAAGGAGGTAGTGGAAATACAGGTAATGCCGCCTTTCGCCTTCGACAAATACAATTTCCGTCCTTGTACAATGAAAGGGGGCGGTTAGCCTAACGTTCGCCCATAACAGATGATAAATAAACATATCGTCCTCATGCAATCACCGAAAGAGCGCCGGACTTGCCCCGCTACACTAAAACCAATTCACGAACAGGCCGCGACAATTCCGGAATTGCAAATTCGAACAAAAATAAAACAGAAAATACAGGGAGGAAAGAAGCTGCTATTTCAAGAAGGTGAATAAACACGTATTAGCCTCTCACACCATCGCTAGAAGGCGTAGCACTCTGTTCCAGTTCCCGTTCCTCTTTTGCAAAGATGAACCAATTCCCGTTCCACACCCTACAAAAATTAAAAACGAAACCAAGCGTTCCCAGATCATTTTGAAAAGGAACCTGAAATATGAAAAGGTGCTTGAAATGTCAAAAGGAACAGTAGACTAATAATTTACTAATCGTATTACATATATTTTTAGAACCATCGGCGAAAACATGTGCCAATCGTATCCACACAGAATTTCTCTGATCCGGATCGAAATTGGACAAGTCTTGTCATCGAGTCAACATCCCACTTCAGTTTCGCAATACTCTACCCAATACAAAGACGTACCCGATTAGTATTTTTTTTTAGATTGTCGTGCCAGCAACGGCAGAGACAGTCAGTCTGCAATAGGTACAACGTTATAGAATGAAACAAAAATTATTTTTGAATGGATTTCATAAGATTCGCGTTCCTTGACGATAATGGACAAAGAAAATCAATCGGACGAACGGAATCGGGTGAATGAAAGTCACAGGAAGATACGAATCGAATTTCGTTCCCATACGACGACGAGGTAGCAAATTCAATGGTTCGTGGATTCTACTCGCTACCATATCTCTTTGGTGGCAGACCGACATTTCACCGCAAAGGTAAGACTCACCTCGACCATATGCGCCATGGCGAGAAAACAACAAAACAAAACGATGGTTCAGTGAGATTCCCTGGCGGAAGATGTGCTCTCGGCCTCTGCTCACAGCAGGTGGTGGCATCAGCAAAACAAGCGCGGCGGATATATTACTGACGAAATCCGGTTCTGTTGGCGCGGAACAACACCTCGGATAAATTTACACACGAGAGGGCGAGAAACAGAGCGTCCTTACTACGGGTAGTTATGAGGTGTGTCTGTGTAACAACGTCAAAAAGAAAATGGGGGCGAAAGTTGTTGTTTTAATTATTTTTACAACCTTTTAATTAATTGCAGTCTGTTTGATTCAACTTCTTTGAGGTTCTTTTAAACCAACTTCCAAACGTCCTGGAGAGCTGAGAAATTTGTGCGTAGCTCAGTCTCGTGAACTATTTTAATCTATAAAATTTTAACGAAGACCCGTCAAAATTTCAAAATTAGTTTATAGGAGGGTTGAAACATTCGCTAAATTTCAAAAGTTTGAAGTGGCGGAATGGTTATGGCATCAGTTATTGGATTCAGACGTACTGGGATCGAATCCAGGGTGTACTATATTTTTTGTCAGTTTTTATGTCAGCATCTCAAAAAGAAAATTTATTTTCATGTCAATGTATAAATAAAGTACCCGAACTTCTTAAATCTTCCCTTTTGATTAATTCGCCATCGTGCCTTACCACGTGCTCTTGGGTACATTTCAACCCTTTTGACATTCACTGTATTATTGTACACCAGGCGATCAGGTTTTTGTCTACCACGATCAAGAACAACAATTTTCCAAAAGTCATCCTCTCGTTTTTTCTCCCACCAGCCAAGCTGAGCATCTGATTCTCTTTCTTCATTCGACGTGGTAACGCATCAATTGAAACATAATCTCCCGAATTTGATATTTCCACCAAATGTGACATTGACACGTTGCAAAAAATGAGTTGCTCTTACACGTATCAGGCAACAAATGGTCTAAACTTTGCGGTATTATGTCATTTGAACCGTTCAATAATTTTTACATAGGTATTCGAATAAATCATTCTAATCTTAAATGAATACAGTTTTCCCATTTTATGAATTCCACATTTTTGTTTGCACAGATGCGCGATGGCTATTACGACTATCCACCCAAACGCAATAAACGATGCGCGATAGTTTTACATCCATCGACCAATTGTGTATTCCAGCTATCTAACGAAAAACAGAGCAAATCATTTTTTTTTTAATTTTATTACCAGGCAAGTCTGTACCCCAACTGTTGCTTTGACAGTAGGTGAGGGGCACATTTTTAACAGTACCCCAGGATCAAAGAAATGACAGCACGCAATGGGAATCGAACACGAGACTGCCTCATCGCAGTCGGTTGATTACCAAATGGGCTCCAGAACTTATTTTATTGGATTAACTTACAAATTAAATAGGATTTTTTCATCAATTTATCGAATCTTTAGATCACAAGTCCGAATGTCCGATGAATCAGGATTTTATTTATTTTTTTATATTCATTTAACCGCGCCATTGAAGTTAAGCCAAACAAGCAAGTTCTGCCGGTCTTTGGCACAACAGAGAGGCCTTAAGCGCGAGCAACATGATTAGCCTGTTGAAATAGGACGCATTGTCCTTTACTGGTCCTCGGACCCCCGCCATAGGCCCCCCAAGGGGCTGCTTGCGGGTTCAAATTGTAAATTGTAAATTGTAAATTTTCTGGAGCTCGACTCCTACGCAGGCAATTATTTGAATGTTGCAAATAATCCATATTTTGATCTATACTGTACGACAAGTTTGTATTTTTTCGCTGACGGGCGACGCCGCGCATTGCACTATCTAAACTATGCGAGAGGTTCAGCACGGGAGCAAACCGCCAAAGACGCCAGGTTGATCCTATCCGCCACTCACAGGTGGGGGGCGCCAAAGGCGACAACCGGCAATCTGTATAGCAGTCTCCCGGTGCGAGACTGACCAGCGGACTATCCAGTATGGGCGAACGGCGTCGTGAGCCACCTAGTGGTGAAAGGTGTAAGCTAATACAAGACTTCCAATTTCTATAAACTTCTTATTTCCCTGATGATGACCATATCCGAAAGCTCGTTTCTGTTTATCGTGTACTGAGTTAAACTAACAGATTAAAAGTGTTTAACCGTCTATACTTTTTTGTTGACAATCAATGATCGTGATCACTGAAGTGAATTTGAGCAATTGTGGAGGAGGCACATTTTAACCAGTACCTCGGAAAGTTACGGGATTCGAATAACAAAAGTCCGAGCCGGGAATCGAGCCCGAGATCGCCTCACACACGGCGGATGCTCTAACACAGAGCTACGGTGTCCGTAATAAGTCTATGTAATAATATAAATAAAATTAAGCGCAATAGTTAGAAATTTCCACGTAACTCGGACATTCGACGCTACACGGCGCTGCGATCGATTATTCGTGGGCATTGGGGCGTACACAAAATGACAGCGAATTATTGCCTCTGTTCTACACAATCTGCGCCTTGATTCCGCTTGACAGGCTTCTTAAGAGGAGGCTTTTGTTGCGGGGGACAACAAGTACTGGGCAGAGGGCCAACTGAAGAGAATAATAATAGTAAAAAAAAAACTTATTCGGAGATTTAAATTCCGTGTACGAGAGTACTGAAGGGCAAAAGTTGTGAAAACGCCTTTGGAAGACGGCTCGGCAATGGAAACCGAAGATATCGCGCATTGTAAATCTGTCGAGCTGTCATCTCGTAATAAGCCCCATCAATAAAGCAGTGTCATCGACTATTGCTGTAGATGGGCCGGATTTTTCCGTTGGAAAAAAATTAATCAAATATTGGAAATCATGACTTTCCCTGACCAAACAAAATAAAAGTTATCCACGACTTCCCCTAACCAAAATGAAAATTGCCCTGACCAAAATAAAACATATCCACGACTTTCCAGGACCAAAATGAAAAATATCCAGGTCTTAAACAAGAACGCATTACGGTCGCCAGACATTTATGTATGACTATACTGAATAAATATGAACTGTTGCCCACAGAAAACATGATATTTTCTGAAAGGAAACAATTTGCACATAGCGTGAAATTAAAAAATAAAAAGGTGAATTATAATATAGAAATAAATAAAGAGCCGGATAAAAAAAAATGAAATAAAAGTGACGATAAATTTGTGTAAGAAGAAATAAAAAAAATTCCCAAAAATAAAAATAAATTATTTCTCATAAATATACATTCCCCCCCCCCTTATTTTGGATAATTTCTCCTTATTTTAAACGATTTACCGACAACGTAAAATAGTTCGTAGTTTAGAGCCGTGTTGTGCAATTAGCAGGACGAGTCATTCGGGGAATAACACGTATAAAAAAATTCTTTGACCATGAAGAAAGGAACGGCAAGAACGATTTGCCGACATTTTCCTGGCTTTCCATATTGTTCGTCGACGTCTAATTTCCAAAATTGAAATAGAATTAGTCTAACTTTTTTTTTTTTTTTTTTTTTTAATTCACCGTAGCGCCTAGTGCACTACAGGAATACTGCACCCTTGTGTCTCTTTGGAG
>JAUJYS010000293.1:0-25737 GCA_033995665.1 Melogona broelemanni | reverse complement strand
GAAGTGTCGGTCTCGGTCTCACGGTACCCACGGTACTACCCACGGCCATCGGAAGGCAACCATGAATACCTCGCAAGCCTCAAGTATGAAGAGTCTAACGCGAGGTATCTATAGCTGAGTTAGCGGGGTAAGCGACGCTCGGGTTTGTGAGGTTACGACGTGGAGCCCAGCGTTGACTGTGACACACTTACACACGCCACGCCCATCACCTTCCATATTAGTACGGATTTCTGCTGAAAGCATTTATGAAAAGAAAAAAAAATGTATCGGTTGAATTAAAACCGCGCTAGCCTGTTAGCACATGGGTTTTATTAGTCAATTTCATTTTATAGATTTTCTGCATGAGTTACCCCATTCATTCATAAATCGTGGGGAAATACGGTTATATTTGTTGCATTGCGCGTCTCTATTTCTTTCAATTGGTTCAATTGAATCCTAAAATGATGGGGGAAAACATTATTATTTAAACCGAATTTACTTTCAATGTTGCAAAAGAAAAATTCAAGCGCTCTTAGTGATAAATTAGCAAATTAATTAAATCCACATTATGGTCGTAATTACTTCAGTCATATCGATTTAATTATTTTCGCAACGCTGCCTCACAAAATAAATTAGAAATAAATCATTGGAAAAACCGATAAGTGAAAATAAATCAGTGACGTGACATTGAAAATATTCATGAGTTGCAATAAATAGGTAGTACCCATACGATGACACAATTCATTGAACATATTTATTTGTGAGTGCACGCTGAGCATTATTGTCTATTTGGCTGGATCCACTTATAAAATAGCATCCACTCATATCCGCATATAGAAAACGATCACTATTCGGTTCTTCTTATTTGGCCCACCTGTACACATGCGGCGTACGAAGAGGCTATCTGGCCGATGTCATATTTTGTCCAATTGCTTTTTTGTTTGCTCATCATATAATACGAGACAACAAGATCCGCCAAGTTTAAACACTGGCCCACATAATCTCATTCAATATCAGATCAAATAATTCTCCGGCCTGTATATAAGCCATGCTGGGGATTGGCGTTGTACAGTAGCGGTTGCCTTGGCAACCCTGACAACCCAATCGCCCATACAGTGGACCCTTGGACACAAGCGCTGATCAAACATAGAGTAAGCCTGGTCTCTCCTGAGACCTGTGGAATCACAATCACTTATGTGAACAATTAGTCAGCCACAGTAGTACATATGAAACTAATACGCTAATATAATAATAATGATAAGCTAATATGCTAAGCTAATAAGCTGATATATTTGTATCATCACTTATTTTATTTTCAAAATAAGATATATGTTCTTTAAGGCGCCGAACGAAAGACGAAGAGAATGACAATTATGTTTACCAGTATGTACAGTATTAGTATTTACAGAGTGGGTACAAAAATAAAAACCATCAATCTGTTATCGTGACATCGAAAATCTATATTTGAGCCAATCATAATTTGATTGCATGAAATTTGTTAATTGTGCTAAATTTCGTTTGCATCAATCAAAAATATTTGTGATGCCATGATGGAATTTATATGGGATCATATTTATTGTTCTACCATGTATGTAATAATTTAATAAGAATTCACTCATATTTTTCAAATTATATCAGCCATTCTGTTCGCGTTTTCGTTCGTCACTGTCACGGAAAGAACCAAAAATGTAGATTCACTGGTCTTATGAGGATGTCGATAGCGTATTTATTACGGATACCAACTTATGTAAGGTACACACGCCAGTGTAACTGGATTTTCGAGTGGGCATTGTTAAATTGCTCGGAAAGCACTTGAGAAATCTGTCATGCAATGAATGTATCGACTACAGTAATTGGACGGGAGCTCACTTATTGCCTGACCATGTCGAGTTTCGGTCTTTTAAAAAGCAGTACATCTTGCGATTACTACATTTGAGATACACAGTATCTCCGCACATGGGGTCGAGCAAGCCCTTATCAATTATCAATTTTTTTGGATATGTCCACTGGCAAGAACGTCGGTCATTCTAGCATGAAAACACATAAAAACTAGACATTTAACAAATTTCGGATCGCTGTACCGAAGCCATTTCTCTATACATAAAAACTAGCATGAAAACGAATAAAAATAAATTTATTTAGAGTTCATATTTGGACTGGTATTAAAAAGATACGAATAACAACTATGACGCATTACCAGTAGAAACAGAACCAAAAACGTACAACGTACAAGTGAAAAAAATCATTATATCAAATACTATTCAGTGTAAGATGATGACCTGCCTATTTCGCGGACATCTCTTCGTTCCCCCCCCCTACCTGTGCCAACAATAAACTGACCCAGATCACCTGACCAGTGTCGCCGGCGACCCCTGGTGATACCTGGGGTCAATGAACAAGTGTATCAATTTTATGCCTGAGTCACATTCTTCCAGTTGCTTGTCTCTCTATGTAATTGAATAATTAAATGTTCAGGATTTAAATTGACATTTCCGAACGTGCGGGTTCGGGTGCCCTCAAGCAAGTGCAATGAGTGGTTGGACATCTCGCGTATTTTTAAATTTTAACTCGACAATTGGCGAATAACGAATAACGTAATGACTTCATCACATGAAGATTATTTTCAAAGTTTCCAACTGTGGCGAGCCGCGATCATGCCGTGAGTTGCAGTTGCACCGTGGAATCTGCATACGAGTTCGAGCCCATTCGACCGGCGAATAGACTTTATTTGTATAGATTTCATGACCTCGTCTGCTCAAGGCCGAGGTCAACGTGCGAGGAGTTTATTGGTCGTCGGTTTGTGCAGACGAGCACTGCCAAATTTTATTCGGTTGTTTCTGCATAACGGGACAATGTGCCGCTGGACCTACGGTATAGTAACATTGCTGTGTCGCGAGGTCTATTGTATTGGAATGAGTGGTCAAACATTTATACTTGGAAAGTTGTGGAACAATAGTGCACCACTGTCCCTATTTCCTTGACTGGTAGAATAGCGTTAAGAACGGTCTCCCTTTCTTTCCTTTTCCTACTTCATTGATTGCCAGAATGGCGCTAACCATGTCGCTGATCGATCAACTGAAGCGGTTCAAGTCACTGTAGTAAAACTCATATTTTCAAGGTAAAAGGGAGGATTTATTAAAAATGACTCCATAGTGACATATGCGTTTTGGAAACATTTGTTGTCCTATAGAGATAAAAGTTACAACTTTAAAATATAAAAACAGATTATTCTGATTGATGAACACTTAAGACGAACTAATCAGTTTACTTACAACTTTGTTATTGTTATCTGTACACTACATGCCCATGCCTTGACAAGGGTAGATTGCCTTTTTGGAGTTAGTTTTACAATAGTCATATCAAACCTCTACGTGATGCATGATGCCATGGACTTCAACGCCACATAGTGGAAATTAAATGAAATTACTATTAGGGGAAATTTAAAATTCGATATTTTTTGATAAGAGTATTTATCTTTTCTTTTCCACTTAAAAAAAATAACATTGAAACTCCAAGTACAACGGATTGACAATTACTGTTATGGCATTTGAAAATTGATCGACGAAATAATTCCGTTGATCGCCTAGTGAATTTCTACGCCCCCGCAAGGTTGACATTTTAACGTAAGATCTACGCAACCTTTTCAGACGGTGCGTCATTGCGGAAGGCATTCACGAGATTCTATTGACAAACTTTGGATTACCGAGTTTTTGTGTCAATTTCGGTCGCCATAAAAAAGAAGGGGGGGTGCATCCAAAGAAAGGAACAACATCAATTGCATTCGCAAAATACATAATGGCGGGATTTTGCCTTTCATTCCGCGTCGAATTTCATTAAATCGCGGCGCGCATGTTAATGCCCCTATTTCGCCAGCCCGACGCATAAAACGAGGGAGACAATTTCCACGAAGGCTTCGCTAGCTCGGCGCGCGCTTCCATCAGTTTGCTTTTCTCTATCCCACCACCTCCTCCCTTCCTCGCGACTTGGTCTTTGGGCTTTACGATCTTACCACTACTGTACTGTACGAGCACGTGGAAACGTCCGAGAGACGTCACGCACTTGATTATGCGATAAACGCTCTCCAATGCGTGTGGCCCTCCTGGCCGCGTACCCCCGCGCTTACGCATTCAGCATATTCTTCATTCGGGGCCCAAATGTAATGACGGATTACGCTCGACCCGCGAATGGATTACGTAACCGTGTGACCCGGCCCACTATGATCTTTTCGTGGGCCGGATTTTCATATCTGATAAAATGGCTTTCATGAGTTAATGTACTGGATTACTGGAAACATGGATTCATATCTCTTTTTCGATCCTTGAAATATTTTCTAATTTTTTGCGTTAACTAAATTTTTAGTATTCACTCAGTTCTATTGAAACTTGAATCCAGAATTTTTCCACGAAATATATACTCGTATTTTATATTATTTAACCTGAAAACTACTTTTGAACGTGCTAAAAAATTTGACTTGCCAAAGTTGTCGAGATGTGAACAATATTTAATGCGACATTCTTTTAAACTTTCGTACTCGGCCATAAATTTCAAAAAAAATTAAAATTCGGTCTCTAGTCGTTTGGCGAAAAAATGGACTTAGCCCGAGAAGCCGGGATTTATCGTTAGTAGAAACATACTTGTATTTAGGTGTATTTCAAGTTGGACGTATTCGCAAATTTTTCCAGAGCTACTGAGCGAGAGTCAAAGAGCCAGAAAGTTTACCCTGTTGTAGACGATAGTGTTCTCTTTTTTTCGAATATCCATTCGGAATTTCAAGCAAATCATCACAGGCTTCTTAAAATTGGAAGCACAATTTTGTAAAAAAAAAAAAAATACAATCGTTCTACCACGTTTTTTGCCGATGCAAATTTTTCGTTTGGAAAATCTTTCAAGAAGGATACGATTTTCTCAAAGGCGAGCGGAGAACAAGCTAACCTGTTTGATGCCTGCAAAACCCATTTTATTAGAAAAGGTAGAACTTGGTCCGTCACGGTTCGTTGCGATCTCGATGCAGAATCCAACTACTATCGATTTCCTCAGCCATTCCCCATTTACGGTAGCCACGAATCCGCAATTTCCAAGATGCTTCTAGCATCATCACACACACCGATGAAATAAAATAACAAGCTTTTATTTTATTAGCATTTTTATGCTTTCGCACATCGGTACAGCTCTTCCCCCAGAAAGCAATAACAATAATTTGTTTTCTCAGTAATTACATAGTAGTGAAAGTGCAAACAAGTGCACGTTATGGGAAGCCACATAGACAGATATGCGTTTCCCAGTGCTGTGAAAAAGACATCAGTGACAAAATTTTGCCTGCAAAAGAAATGCTTTTCTTAATATATAAGACACTAGATTGTCATTAGTCGAGAACGATTAATTCGTGGAAGTTTAGCAAGTCTTTTAATTTACGACCCAAACACAGTGAAGCTTTGTCGTTCTTGCCGGGCCAACGGAAAACCAATCAAGGAGTGAAATTTTCTCTCCTACAATCAAATACGTCTCTAACTGAAAACGTTTTCTCCCACCCCGAAAGGTCAGCCAACCCGGCCGACACTCACTACGCGCAATTGTCGTCGCCATTTTATGAGACAATTAGCTTTAATGTCATATAACGGAATCATTTATAGGCTTCGCGAATCGTCTAACTTAATTAGGCCTCTTTTGTCAACTGGATGTGGAAACGAATGTTTGCCTGCCCGACGTGGCGAACGCCTAATGCCGGTGCACAATTCTATGCAAATGAGAGAGGAACGGCTTAGTACTTACGTACTCGTGTCTCTTCCCTTAACTATGACGACAGTGCTGTCGTCGCTAGCACAAACCATCCATAGAGATCTTTAGGAG
Source organism: Melogona broelemanni (assembly GCA_033995665.1). NCBI lineage: Eukaryota > Metazoa > Arthropoda > Diplopoda > Chordeumatida > Chordeumatidae > Melogona > Melogona broelemanni. The sequence continues at coordinate 19,911 of JAUJYS010000293.1, read as the reverse complement.
ACAGATAATACCTTTCCCAGTTTTTAAAGTTAATAATTTGAGTTTTTGAAGATGTGTTGTGGTGTGTAATGAAATGGGAAAATTGAATTAATTAAGTAAAATATAAATTGGTCACTACATCAAAGTGTGTTAAAAAATATATGCTTGTTTTATTAATTCAAGTTTTATTAATTAAAAAAAAATATATATATTTAATATATATTATCAAACTTAAAGTTCTAATTGACTTTGAATAGTATTTGTATTATTCATTGCAGTGAATATCACTAGAGGAGATTCTGTACCCTTCCAATCGCTTCAAAATAGCATTTATGGAGGAGTACATTTTCACCAGTGCCTCAGAATCGAAGTGCCTCGGGAAGCGAAAGCCCTAGCCGGGAATCGAACCCGGGATCGCAGCACAGCAGTCGGATCGTCTACCACCGGGTTACCCACTTTTGAATTCTGCTTGATCAGAAATAAAGTCATTGACATATTTAGAATGTAAACAGCCTTTTCAAATATTGACGAAAACTGAAATTGGCTTCTCAGTCAGTGTGAACGTGCTCAATAGCTCCTGGTATTTAATATGCAAGGGTTGAATACTGTATGTTTTACAAACTTATTAATTAGTTTCAGGAAAGGTTGATGCTCTAGTAGAATCCCTCAGGCTTCTTTCAAGCAACAAGAATTTCCACGAAGACTTGAGAGAATCTGCGTTGTTCAAAAGTGAGAAGCATACTTGTGGCCCGGGGTGACCGTGGGACTTAAAACCGGCCGCCATTGGGGAATAGACATTGTCCCGTGCACTAGTACTACGCCCTGGGCAGTACAAATAATGCTGCTCTTTCTTTAATGGGAGGGGGGGTGGGGGTTGGAGTGCTGCCTGTCATCAATTAACTGAATCTTTCCTGAAGCGCCAAAATGTAATTAGTCTCTTTCTAACTACTGCGTGCGTCATGTCTTTACCACAAATTAGAGTACTGACGAAGTAGTTAGGCAGCGTATTCGCTTTTGGTCTAATGTACAAGTCATCTGCCAACGGATTAAAGGGTTGCGGGTTGGACCCAGATTCTAAATGAAAAGTGACAGGCAAGCTTTCAAGCGGAGACGATGGTAGGCAAAATCAAAATTCATATTAAAACATATTAGTTAATAATGTTACTAATATATCAATATTTTAATGTGAGTGGAATGCAATATACGGTATTTTGTTTTAAGAAATGTGTTTAAAATCTAATAAAGTTCGTGCGCTGTATTTTAAAGTTGAAAGTAAGACTTTGGTATGCACGAGTATACAACTCGTCGTATCTCAGTCCTTGCAATCGGCTGCTGTGCGGCGGTCCCGGGTTCGATTCCCGTCGGCGCTGAATTTCATTTATTCTATTCCAGGGTACTGAATAATATGTGATCCTCAGACATTGCCAAAGCAACCCGAGGGGCACAGAATCTCTGGTAGTGATATTCACTATGGTGATTGGATATACTAATAAAATACTTTGGCATGTAAATATTTCCAAGTCGTTTCCTAGTGCATTTCTAATGATTAGAGATTTGAAAATATCTTAGGCATATAAATATTTCATATTATTATCCTTGGCTGTCATATTCCTCGCAAAATTGCCCAGGGCACCTAAGAATTGCCTCTCGGTTCCACGCACTGGATAGTACGACGGCCAGTTGGGAGAGCTGCCACCACGAAAGACCAGGCAGTGGTCGGCCAACCCAGGCAATTAGCTTTTGTTGAGCGTCGCGCCGAACCCCTGACCCAAGATGGCTCCCAGTCTCTCTCACCCCACCTCATTAACCGCCGACAGTCGAGTGCTTGCCTTGCGTCTATAGACCTTGTCCTCTCTGTTTGTCATCAAATTTGAAACAAGCCAGCAGGCAAGCATCCATGCTGCCTCTATGCTTCTTTTGTTGATGCTTCGAGCTTAAACCACCGCCACACTCTGTATTGGAAGCGACCTTCCCTTGTAGGTTGGCAAACACTGCTAACACGAGTCGTGCGGAGAAACTACGGCGTAGTAGGAGAGGGAGGGTGTGATCTTAATAGTTTGACCGTTGCTCCCTCGTTTCTTTTGCTCGGCAATGCTCTCTCGACACGCTCCGTGAGCCGTAAATATTAACAGGCGTCCAAAGATTTGTTCCTGTAGCTTTTCGTTCAGTTGGTGCACTTTCATCCATGCTCTTTCTCTCCACGCGTCACCCCTCTCGCGCGCCCCCTAGGGAGCGGCGATGATATATAACGTTGTGTGGTGTTTTTGTAGGTGTTGTTGCCCGGGAGCTAGCCTTCCAGCATTTTCTACGCGACGCTAGAATCCCACGTCTGCCTATAAGTGTGCAGTGAACGAGAAATTGTAAATTTTCTTTTTTTTGTTTTCCTAGTTGAAAAGAATAATATATTAATTTTTAGTCACTTCCTAAATTAACATAGATTTTTCATATCAGATCAGAAATAAACATATCAGATTTAGGCCATCTAAATTGTGGTGTTGTTGCTGCTGCTTTGTTAGAAAGCGTAAATTCGAACAGGGTCATCAGATACGAGCTCGTATACTATCTCGATCTCGTCGTCAGATACGGGCTCGTATAGCGAGTAGAATTATCCATTTATAGTTCACGCTGAATTTGACGTCGCAACCGTCGCCAAACTGATCCTCGCCATGCGCACGCTCTGTTCTCTCTCTCCACTTTCATGCAGTATCTTTTCTAAGGGTGTCGAGCTATCATTGACAGATTCACAGAAAAAGTACAACGAATCTTCAAAGTAAGATCGAGCTGCTTCGATAAAAATGGAAACGCTGCATCTCCTTTTTTTACTTCATGCTTCCAGGATTATCTTTATAATTTGATGTACAGTATATGTATTTAAAAACCAGAATATACATTAGTTAAAGGTGACGAATAAATTCAAAGTTATAATGGGTAAGGTTAGAATTTCCACCGAACTTGTTTCTTGACCTCGAATAGGTTAGTGGGCCAGTTGAAAGAAAGAAAAATAACGTGTATTGCGGTACAGCATCAGGGGGGGCTTCTTAAGTTCATTGGAGTTTAATTACATTCAAAGTTACCTTTAATACGTTTGTCGCCCTGGCGTTACTGGCGTTAGTGCTGCAATTTTTTTGTATTATTACACTCTGTATGAGGCTTTGAACAAACTTATGCCATAGCATAAATTTGATGAGAAATCCCCAAGTTTATATGAGGTAAAATGATCTTTGCCGTTTGGTTTTTTTCACTGTTTTGCCAAAACTAAGTGAAAAACCAAACAATTTTCAACGAAACGTTTTTAAGGTTCTTAAATCATTTTAAGGTTCAATCTAAAATATTACCAACCATGTGGGGTACCGGTATAAAACTTAAATGGGAATTACTGAATTTTCAAGCCAAGAAATGTTTCTGACAATTTCACTGTTGGGCTGAATGTTGTTTTTTCGTCCCTTTAAATCTTGACAGCAAAACGCCGACGTACTATGAAAACTTCAACATTACCATTGTCTCGCGAACGTCAAACAACCACAATTCGTGGCAGACTGATGGGTTCGAATCCCAACGGTGACGGATGTTTTTCTAAAGTAAACGTACGCGATAGGAAACGTCGCGCTTGTTCAGGTATGTCTGCTTTCTGGTAAATGCGACACGTGTTTTATAGCTAAACCATCACATTCGAACAAAGAAAGGAAAAAAAAATCGAATCGTTCTAACGCTTGTGCTTCGTGTAACAAGCAAGTGTATATACACATACACATTTACGTGATGTCGTAAAATTTACGATCAGCGATCAGATTGTGCGAAGGCGGGACCTGTCGGGTAAAAGGTCAGTGCACACTGGGTGTCCTTTAGACGTGAGCTATATACACTGTCCCAGACTATTGACATTTGCCGCGAATATATGGTGGCGAAATAAAATGCGCGTGCACGTTTGTTGTAAATGTATGAAAAGAAAAACTGTACAAGGAGAATGGGGTCGTTCAGCAAAACCGTACAAAGCTTAAAATTGGCAAGTACGTGGACTCGTACAAGAAATCGCGCGAACAAGATAATAAAGTTTTTTTTGTCTAAGAGTGTGAGTCCAGGCTTTCCAGAAACAATCTAATAAAGAACAAACAAAGAAAAAAAAGACTGGAAAGGATTACAAAGGCATTTTAAACTTTTCAAGAAGGGCACAATGTTAAGCTTTGCATAATGCGATAAGGATGCACAAAGCATTTGTTGAAGCATAATTGAATACTCTGAAAGAGATTAAACATTACTTCAGCATTAAATTTATAATGCACTGTATTTTAAAGTTTACAAATTCTTATTACACAAAGCATACGTCTGTTTTAAACATATGTCCATGTAAGTGCTGGAAACCATCTACTAACCTTTTTAATGGACAAATTTCTCTCACTGTAGTGAATATCACTGCAGAAGATTATGTCCCCCTAGTGTTGGAAATGACATGACATCGACTCGTCTTGATTTACATGTACAATGCATGCTTGAATGAAACATTGATGTTGGGATTATTTGTACGAGCAAAGTTGGACATAATTCACCGACACTATTTCAATGAATGTAAATAATTTTTTTCTGCTTTTAACATAATAGGTCTAGACGTTTATATCATAGATCTGTTTTCTATCATAGATCAAGACCTATATTTCCTGTGGCGGAGGAACACCGATCAACTCACTAGCCAAATGAATGAGCGACCCGGCATAGTTTACTGAAGTACTAGCTAAGGCGTTAATGTTCCTTGTCTGTGAACCTCGTGTTTCGCCGAGATAGCGCTCTGTGCAGAGCGAGAGGCGATTGCGAACAGACAATAGTCGATCTGCTCTGGCGTGTAACACACACGCACATGTCCACGGACGGATACGAGAGGCGCTGCCAGGTTTTGGGGAAAGTCGATATCTAAAGATCGCAGCACATTAAATCGCATTCTAAACTTGCCAAACTGTGCAATAAAATAAAGCCTTTCCACGCGCACACTAGTTATCCTCATCGGACCAACTGCTAGAAATGAAATTCGAGGCCATGCATGTAAATAGGCACTTGTATTCTAGTCCTGAGTAGATCCCTAGACTAATGAAGCATTTGGTAAAGCTGCAAAATAATTACAACTGAATTTTAAATGCTACTTAGTTATAAATATAGTGGAGAACAAACTAGCCAATTAATTCCATACAGTGTGTTGCAATTAATTTAATACAAATATGAGGCAAGAGTATTAGGTGCACTTCTCGTCGTATCTGATGGCTCAATCGGTATTGCAACTAACTGGCGCGGTTGTTCCTGGTTCGTTTCCCGGCGCTGGATCTTATTTATTAGATCCATGGGTAACTGGTGAAAATCTTCCATCCACCTATTGCCAGAGCAACACGAGGGGCACAAAATATCCTGCAGTGATATTGGCTGCAGCGATTGGAAATGATAAATTAAAATTTGTTGGAATTTGGTTTCTATGGTATCGCCAAAAGCAACACGATTATTACAGAATCTCCTACTGTCCGTGATTGGAAATAATTAATAGGAATCAGGATATTCGGATCCGTTTCGTTCCTACCAAACAATGTATGTTTGCTGCGAGCTTGTGATTTCGGTCTTGCGCTCACCCTAATTTGTCCACCGCTGTTCTATTGCAAGCGTACTATTTTTTATCTCGCTACTAGTTACTTTTCGATATCGGTGAGCTCGCCCATACAGTTTCACCGTCTCCAGTTTCGGTATTATTTCACGCGTTTGGAATCTAATATCTCTCGATTGTCCGAAATCTTTTTCCCTCCCTGCCGCCCAGATGGTTTCAAAGCTGACAGTTTTTTAGTGGGAACAAAAAAGCGAGCGCTAGTCGTAAAAGAATGTCCGTTTCTGTTTCGTCCGCAACCTAAATGGGAATGGACAAACGGGGGCCGCAATACTTCGGGTCGGATCAAATTTCCGTGGGTCACCACAGCATCCATATCAGGAAATATATTTTTAATACATTAAAAATGATATCCTTTCATCCAGGGCAGTACAAATGTTGTTCTTCAGTAAAAAATTCCAGATTATCGGATTTTTTTTCGTGTTTTGCTGTTGGGTGAAGCGGTCAAAATTGATTCGCCACATAAAAGAGACGGGTCAACCCGTTAAAGGATTGGGTTGACCCGTTACCCTCTCGACGACAGGCCACACACATATATACATGCGCATTTACAAATGACATTTATTCAATTATTTTCGGCCCCCGTTGACATTTTTATCTCTCCTTTCTTAAGTGTCAGCTTTTATTCGACTAAGCTCGCTGCCTTAGTGGGGTCCTACCAAAGTGGATTCGCGAGTGTTAGGAGCTTTTTTATGTTTCCGCCTTCCTCTCTTTGTTGTTGCTTTTTTTTTGCGACTTCCACGTATGGATTCTCTTTTTCTCTACAGGGCCTAGTTGGTTCCGGAAACCTATAACGTGCACTCTCGAGTGCTGCTCTTCTACTATCTATTTTGATAGTGGGTTACAAAGATTGCCGTCTTCGTCCTTACCTTTTATACCGTCTACTGCCAATTGCAGAAGATTAATTTGTGGCTGAAACTGGGAACGAAAGAAAAACAATACGTATACTTCCAATAAAATTAGCAAAGATTTCGGAACATACACCCAATAGTTGAAGAACTCAATTAATGTTCAAAAACAACCGCAAATATTTATAAAAAGCCATACCAGTTTTATTTTTGGCGAAGCGAGCTTAATCTTAGTTCAAATGCCTCTTTCGCAAATATTAACACCGTATTGAATCAGGTGATAATCTAAATTTGTATTTACTTTAAATGCTATTTTTACCAGTTTCTTTCCTGGCAACTGTTTCGTTTATTTTCTATTTTCTATTATTGTTTCTTTTTATTTTTGTTCGATATTTATTTCTATTTTCACCAGTTTATTTACTGATAATGTAATTTAAACTCTAGTTAAAGGCTTGATAGTCAGGAACGTTCTGCAGTGAATAAATTATGACCTTTAATTTGTTTTCTGATAACCTTTTAGTTTTATGCATTGAAACATTAAGCAAAAAATCATTAAAAAGCATTAGTCGAAAAAGTTACCCGAAAAATAAATTTGAGGTCATCATTCTGGGTGCTGGGGATGAAAGGTCTGCACGAACCATGTGAGATGCTAAAAAACCATATATAATTTATTTTAAACTTCGAGTAGTAAGATTCAAGAACTAATTAAATACTTCTACATTGAGTAATGCGAGGAGTAATGACTGAACGCGAACTAATTCGTTTCCATTAGTCATTTCCCCTAACTGATGATCGACCTTTCGCAAAACTAAGTTTCAATCGTGTTAAACTTCTGCCGGTTACAAGATTCGAGTCACTAACGACAATGGTGGCAGTGAGTAATGAACGAACAATAACTAATCCGTTTCCGTGTCTCGTTTCCTCAAGTGAATTGTAAAATAAAAAATATTTTGTCCGAAGCACAGATAGAAATTAAGCTTCGTAATTTATTGCTCAATGTTCTACGAGCGTAATTACGGCATGAAAGCTTTGCATTACAATTGGAAAATTTGTGCGTCTACTTTATCGTCGCGCATACAAAATACGAATAGTTTTCCACTCTCTAAATCATATCTTTTGGCATAACGCTCCCCTTTCCTTACATTTGTCATTGCAGGCGGGCAATTGTCCAGAGCAAACATCAACACAGATAATCCATGTTGTCATTTATGTGCATGATTTTATTTTAGATTTTACAATTGTTTCACGACTTCTGAAAGCAATTGGACAGTCCCAGTAATAATTTAAAATATACTCGTAGTTTGAAATTACTTCATTGAACACGAATTTTTAAACTTGAGGATAAGGGATGTCTGATCGATTTGTTACTACATTTAGGTAGGTAGATGCGGATTCTAATTAAGGCGGCCATTTTGGATGTTGGGCTAAAAATCAACCCTAGTAAATGACTGGAGAAAAAAAGTAATAAATTGGTAAACAAACAGTATGACTGACATATTCAATAAATATAATAATAGGAGCCGTTGTATTGCAAATGCTGAATTAAATCCCCCGAGAATCCCCCGCAATTGGCCCCCCTAAAAGGGGCTGCTTGCGGGTATATATTGTAATTGTAATTAACTCTCCATGGTCAAGGATCGTCACACCTTCAATTCGCTATGATTGTCGCAAACCAGTACTTTTTGCTGAAATTTTAATTAAAATAATGATGTCGACCGAAACGGAAAGCTATCCTCACCTTGGCATTCCATTTCCATCACACTAAGTTGATATGGATCCATTCAATCACACCAAGTTGATCTTGTCGCTCGCAGAATAAAAGCTGTGGTAACTTGAATTCGTTGCCCAGGGCGGGAAACTCACCAAAAAGGGGCCCTCTACTACATCCCTCTTTTCTGCCTCAATTTTTCCACAATGTTCCATTTCGCCTCACCACGTTTACTCCTCCGTTTGGTGCACGCTTTTTCCTCGAATGCGCCACCGTTTAGGGTCCCGCGCCTGCGAACGAGACAGCCCAACTCCAAGAACACAATCTGTGTTCGACAAACCGTGCTGCCACTGGCATCAAAATTCCGTCGTTCGCTCTGAACGTGTTAAAAGAGAAAAACGCTAACGCGAGCGCTCGCGTCTCACCATCAATATAGCTTTGACAGCGGGATATTTGAAACCGTGTGGAACCCAACATGCGAGAGACAATAAAAGAAAAAAAATCAGACACACGAGAATTTGAATTATCGCTAGAAAATGAAAATGAAGAAAATACAAGTTCATACGGGTTATTAGGTACAGAGAAGAAATGTTCTATTCGTTGGCAGAATTATAATTGTCTTTCCTTGACCGTAAAATAAGCATATTTATTGTCAATTGAAATTCAACCGATTGCATTTGTGAAATGAAGTTTCAATGGCCATCCAACTGCTCCTAATTACAATCAAATTTAAAATGATTGAAATGAAGTTTGATAGTTACACTTTTAATCAGTCGGTTACAGAAGAAATAAACCGACGGATCGAAAGTGTTTTACTATCGGACATTATATTTATTGACGTATATTTAATCTTAAAATCGACTTTAATTTTGATAGTTGTTTCATCAAGCGTTTTACAAAAATCTTTATAAGATAGCGTTGTAGCCAGAAACCGATTATTGCAATTTCTGTGACATTAATCCTACTAATACCGTGATGTCACAATCTGTAGGTCATCGACGACTTGTTTTGGTGACTTGTTTTGTACGTTTTGAAGACTATTTAAAGCACCATGTTTTCTAGGATGTCTGTCAAGGATCCTTATTTTTTAAGTTTTCTACGTTTTCAGCAATTCAAGTAAATGCTATTTAATAATGACATGAATGATCCTCTGATGATCAGTTCGCGGCAGTTGAGACCATGTCAATGTAAAAACGACATTGAATTGGTTGGCGCGACTGCAACGCCGCCTGCTGTCACTAGATGTCTCTCCGCCTCCTTTTCTCACCGTCCACTGACTCCCGGCCCCATCTTTGTCAATACGATTCCATCGAATCGTCAATTTATGGATTCCCCTTTTGACCCCCCTCCTATTGGACAATCGTAGACTAGTATGGCTGTGGCTTCTTGCGTCGCTCTCTGCCTTGTGTCCTCCTGTTCCGGGCATTTGCACAGCACGCGACGTTATTTATGCCTGACTAAGAAAATTAACGGCGAAACGGCTCGTTAAGACATTCATTATTTTTATATTGGAAGAGAACTAGCGGAAACTCTTAACGGTTCCACTCGGACACGAAACGCCGACATTGTTCGCGTTGAAGATGCGAAATTGATTGGGCTTTGGCAGGTCAATCATTTGATTACTCGGTGAGGACGTCAGACAAATTAGACTTTTGAAATGGTATTTAAAAATAATAATTTTGATTCGAAAATAAAAATTTATTCGAATTTTTTTGAACCAAAATTCCCAGCATAATAAGTTTTCCAATAATTTACTTTTACTATAAGCATCCGAAAATGCCAAAATTACGACTGTCACGGGCTCGGACCCAAAACACACTAATTTGTAGACAGGCGCGCAAAAATGTCTAAATTTAACACTTAAGTTGCACCAAAGTGACACACTATGAGGGACTTTATCTATATACACATGTATTCAATAGGAATAAAATATTTTAATACTTTCTCTCTTAAATGGAATAGGCTTGTACTAACAATATTGCAGATTACAAACGTGTTTTCGAGGATCTTTTTTCTCTCGGGTATCGTAATAAAAATTCGGCACTGTAGAAAACATTGAGCTCGCCACTTGGGGCGCCACTAGTTCTGACGCATTTTCGCCATGGCGACAAAGAAGCACATGACTCCTTAAGGTTTCGGTGGTCTTTTCAAAACAGAAAGACGTAAAAGCCTGATCTAAAAAAATCCACTCTGTTTTACACACCAATGAAAAGGAATTTTAATTTCTAGCACGTGCACAGTGTATACTCTCTTTAGTTGTAGACAGTGCTACGGTTCTGAGCACCTAACTAACTTTTACTCAGCTGCCTTTGATGATGATGACCAGCTAACGAGAACAGAAAGAATCGGTGGTCAACTGCAGCTGCCTGGTGGACCGCAAAATGCCCCAGGAATGCTGACCAGCAAGGGAATTGTCCTGCAGAAAATCCCTCCTCCCCCACGCACGCCGGTCCGGCTCAACTAAAATTTGTAGCGTTGCGCATATGTGTTTCGTCCAAAGGTCTCTAGTTATTCGTATTGACGGTGGCGACATCTGGTGAGGATCGTTTTGAGTGAAGGAATCGGGGTGTGTATCGGTTAGAAAAGGGGGATGAGTTTCGGATGCTGCGTGATCCGAGTTACACGGGGGAGTATTGGCGATGGCGTAAACGACGTTGATGTATCGGGACTCAAGATCAGTAAACTTGGCCCTCCACCTCATCGGTTTTACGAACCAAAGCGTCATTCTTTGGTAATACTGACTAGATACAAAAAAAACACGATAGAAATGACATTAATGAATATATCTTTGCATGTGCTACACTGCCATTTCTATATAATTTTTTTGCCTGTGTGAGTCTTGAGATCTTGAGTCTATGTCCTATCACAAAATAAATATTGTCAAACTTTTATAAATATTGTTAAAGCTTAAATAAAATCAGCGACAATAGTTGAGAAAATAAATTGTGATTTGCTGCTATCTACGGTGACCTTGAGTATCAGAGGATCATTAAATTTATCAAGAGTAAGGTGCTTTTGAGAATGAAAAGAGACGAAAAAATAAGAGAACGTAATTTTTTCGAAATGCTGGATGTAGTATTTACTCGTTCGTCAACATTGACCTTGGGTGGCGAACGTCTTGGTGGCACGTAACACACAATTTGAATTTATTAAAAGCTTTAAATTTGGAAAATTTGTTTTTCATTTTTGAGAAATTAGAAAAAAAGTAATTTGTTAGGATACTACAAGACGATATAATGTATACCCTCCCAAATGCTTTTAAATGATATTCACTAAACGATTGGTTTCGTTCCTGTGGTTGGTGAAATGAGGGAGGGGTGGATGTATCTTACTGCAGCTGCGGACTTGAGTTCCATGTCCACGATGGCGTTGCTACAGCGCGTGCCTCGACGCATGCAGTCGGCGATAAAGACAACAATGTGTTTTGATAATGAGAAGACGCAATCGAGCATCCCCTAATTCGAGAGGGATCCCCGCTTCGATGGAAAGCGGGGAATACTTTTTATTGTCCTGGGAAAACTAATGTAGCTGACACCCATAAACTTACTTGCAAACACCGTGCCCGTGACCAAAACCTAACGATTCGGCCTTCAACAGACAGCCTGGATACTGTTACATTTGTACCACAAAAACAAGTACTTTCCAAAGTGTTACGTTACCCTCTTAACAAATATGTTATGTTGCTCTCTTAACAAATTACTCGAATTAACGCAGAAGGAATTGTAAAATTATTCAATAATTGCTTTTGTAAAGAAATCATTTAACTAATTTAATATTAGCCTACGTGCAATTAAAAAGCTGTTTTTTAGTTGCATTTAGAAAACGCTCGCTGGTTTAGAAAATTGTGTTGCTGCCCCCAAAATGGCAAATTAGAAAGCATAACTGTAATGTGTGATTGCCTAACACGGCGCCGCAGCACATTGCTTAATACAAGCGCCCGCTGCTTTAGAAAATTGTGTTGATATGTATGACAAATTGGAAAGCAGCACTGTTCTGCGTGGTTGCCTTACTAGGATTCATCACACCAAATACATTAGCGAAGAAGATTATTCCAATGACAGACGCTTCGCTATTTACATCCTCTATGGAAAACGCATCATTTTATACCCTAAAATGACTGTCCCGGGCGAAGCTATGAATTTTTCTAGTATTAATACAATCACAAATATTTTCAGATTTATACCCTAAAATGACTGTCCCGGGCGAAACTATGAACTTATCTAGTATTAATACAATCACAAATATTTTTTTGTTGTGAAAAATGTTCTATAAAAATTGGTTACACCGACTATTTTTAGCATGTTGTCCATAACCGGTGAAAGAGAAGCCGTTGTGAAGTAGTCCTTCGCCTTGGACTATTTCGGTCCACCATGTCTATACAGGTTATGTCCTACTCGTATATCTCCTCTATAATAAACCGCTTATATGGAAAAAGCTTGTGTACTGGCCTCGGTATCACTCCCGTATAATGGGACAGGCGAGGCACCGACTTTTTTTTTATGGACCACCTCTTAAGATATTGTAAAAATATTAATATGGGGCAATCGATAAATTTTCCCATATTTTACGGCGTCAATTTCGCGTCAGCGATGAAATCATTCTCGAACCACACAGCCTACTTCCTCCTGAGACCCCAAGCTAACATGAACGCGCGCAGCAAAACGAAACAAAGCTAGAGAGGCGATGAAGCGAGTGCAACGCCATAACGAGTGTATGTGATCACAATAAGAAATGTGAATGATTTAGCCCGAATGTGATTGATAATTTAACACGTACTATTCGATAACAAAAATTACTCGCACTTGACAAAATTTTACTTTTGAAAATCGAAAACAAAATAGTTAAAAATTGTTTTTGTTTATATCAGGCCTCAGGCAGATCATTACGCAGACATATCGCTTGATCGCCTATAAAAACGAAAATGACGACTGTACTGAGGTAAAAAAAAACATTGGTCTAGTTCCCGATCAAAAACAGAATATTATGGGCTCAAATTTATTTAAAAAAATATTTGACAATGCTAGAACAAGCGCCGATGCCGTACATTTTTGTATATTTGTATACCATAGTGTGTCCATCTAGCCTAATGTTTTTATTTGGTATTTCATCTTTATTTTACAGTAAGGCGCACGCATCACCTGATTCTAGGTAGTTATTAAATTTAAAAATCGAAAATTCCAAGTAACTTCTAAGTACATGTATGTAGAATCACAGTAAGTCGAAAGCCCAAAAAATTAAAATTTTGTTTGTACTCGAATAATCATCTACCAATGAGGATTTCGTAATTATACTATTTGTTAAATGAGATATATCGTGCCTTCGAATATGGGTATTACGTTGCAGTTTACTCAAGCGAGTCGACCCGAATTTTAAGCATGTTTCAATTAATGTTGGTGATGAAATTCACTTAGGAAGAAGCGAGTCACTGAAAAATACATATTATACGTTCTGTTCTGGTTCTCAACAAAGCACGAAAAGATGCTCCCTTACAAAACCGTTCGTTTTCGCCGTCACGGGCATTTCTAATCATATCCTTAATGGGTCGTTGCCTGAGCTAAGACGCGAGAAGAGCCGACTGACTATGACGTCACCGATTGTGTGGAGCCGCTCGCTAGCCTCCCCTACTGATTATACTTTAGACGCGCCAGAGCGCTTTAAATGGAAGAATGGTCGCGCCAGCACGCGTCCCAAATTTAGCCGGGCGACAGAAATCGTAGTCGACATCAGCCAGCTCGATATTACGGATCGTGAACACATTCTAAAATTGAATGTCTGTTCCATATCTCGCCGATCATTACCGAACTGTTACATCCGTAAATGCTATCCTCCCTCTTCTCCCCTCTTTATAGATGGGGGGCCATTCCCAATGCCGATTATCCAGGATATGGGTTCCCAGATATGTGACGGTAATGTCTTGGTCTGAGGAGCAGTAGATGCACCGCAAGATCTTGATCGAGAAAGTTATTGACAATTTTCGCTGACAAAACATTTGATGATTGTAATCAAAATGGTGCTAACACCATATTTTTGTGAGTTTCGTGACGCTCTATAGAAAAATTGGACGCTTGTGAAAACCCGATTAGGGGTTTGGGATTTAACCAGAATTAGTGGTTAAAAGTTATCCTTTGATGCCCCGTAGCACAAATGATTTTTTATTTTGGAGACACCTGACCAACTCGAAGGTTTCACAGGTGAATTTATACAGTAGTAATCAGGAACGGTGTACAATTAACATTATTTAATGTTGTGCCATACGACGATAATTATAGCATTTGGCAATATCAATTATATCTTACTCTGTACCTGGCGGTTATCAAGCCTTCGTCAACCATTTTATTTCTCCCTTTTTAATCCTTGGACCAACTCTTCAGTGTTTGTACACTTCATGTTTTCAAAGATTATATATCCGCGTCAGACCATGATCATGCTGGGTGGATACCTGTGTGGCGATTCACCCACGGTATGTTAACGGTATGTTGGTTCACTCATGTCGGCCATTCCTACATACGCCTCTAATTCACTGTCTCGTTAGATTCGATCCGCCTGCCGGCTCACACTGCAACCGGCTTCGGCCACTTTTTCGTCATGTCGGTCGTTGTTACGCTCCCACTTTGGTTGACTCGATCGGACGGACGTTTGCTCAGCTTGACACGCTTGAAGTGCTCTCTGGAGAGACAGAGAGAGCGAGAGAGAAACGCCATCGACACTCGAACGTCGAAGTACTTATTGCTCTGTCCCCAGCCATTTGCACGTGGCCCTTTAGCAACTTTCGCGATAACGCAATTTTACCCCTCCCTCAACACAGTACACACATATACACACTCACACTGAAACAAAAATATCAAAAACTGGGTTCAATTTCCTCCAAGGTTCATATAGGTTTAAGCTCAAGATGTCCCTCCTCCCGTTACAAACTTGAGAAATCAAATTGAATTATTTCTCACTGTAGATGGCAGCGATTTGTGCAAATACTGCAGATTGTTTGTTCTGTCTAGAGTAGTTATAATTAATTCCCGTACGGAGCAATCATGATCATTTAAAGACTGAGGTCGGTTCTGGAAAGCATAATTTCAGCTGTGACAGATTTACGAGTAGGTGTCTGCTTTATTTCAGCGATGTATGTGAAACAGTCAATTGCGGTAATAATGTAAATTTTAGGCTAGCATATTGTCAAATAGTTTCACTGTTTGTTACAATAGTTTGCTATTCACCGTTTATTTTTTTTAACAACTCATTGCTTGCGCAATAGTTTGCGAAATATTATTGCTCAATTGTCTAAAAATTGCCAATTAAGGTTACAAACTAGATTAACATAAATGTCCACAATGCTGAACATCATCCACAATTTCATTGCAGTCAGCGTACACAATTTGTTTAAACAAAGTGGATTATTATTTTTTAAATCACGTTTCATGTTTACGTTACGAGATCAGTTATGCCCAGGTACTGTATGTTAACTAACCGAAGCCAAAACTACGGGACATCACAAGGGTAGGTCAAAATGTAAAAGTAATTGGCTCTATACCGTAAATCCGTGATGCATATCGCACAGCCGCACATTGTATTCATCAATTGGCTTTGGCAGAATCGATTTATCGATTGAGGCGTGATAAAATAGCCGGTCCTGTATGGTGAAATATTGTTTTGATGAAATAGCCTAATTAAATTATTAGTTAATCTCGTTAATTAAACTTCTCTATGGTACGCTCCTGCCGTTAAACGACCACAAACGATTTGATAATTTATCCCAGATTAAAAATAATATATATATTAAAGAGATTCGGTAAAAAGCGTGGCATTTTTTAAGATTTGGCGATACGATACTTTTTCTTGGCCACGAATAACGCCGGACTACCTTTGACTCCCAGGCTAGGCAATGGAGATCGAACGCTATCGCATTCATGATCAGCTCTATTTTATACGATGATGAATGGCTCAATTCCATCGCAATTTCACATAATCCCGTTTTCGTGAAAAATGGCGATCGACCTTTGGTGACACTGGAAAGATGGAGAGCGCCGAGAAAAATCTTGGTCGCAATTTCGTTTTTGGCTTCAATCTCCGTCTGCGTACATGGTGAAAAGCCTTAGGACAATGTGAGTTGAGATCTGCCCCGTCCAGAACCTACAATATATCATATATTTAGCGTATCCCTTAAAATTCGTTGTGCAAATTCACTAAACCTCAATGGACAACACAACATTAGTTCCCATTTATTTATTCGTCTATTACGTGGATCCCTATCACCGATTCATGAACACCATTCTGAAGATGGCATATTCGGATTTATAAATGTGAATGTGTAATGTAATTTAAAAGTGCTATTCCAATTAAGCAAAGAGTACGTGTACATGATTGCATATTCATTGGATTTATTGTCTCATTACGGTAAAATCATTGGATTATGATAATCTTGTCACACATAATTTTGACGGTACTTAAATTTAATGGTCTTAGTTTTAATATAATTTGATCATAGGAACTCATTCATAGGTTATCAAAGCTATGTATCTGTATCTGTTGTGATAAAATGTCCGGTCTGTTCAAACGTATTGTACGGATGTGCCTTTATTTTTCATTAAAAAAAAGTTCATATACTCAGAACGCAAAAAGGCGTTGAATGTATTTGTACGTTATCCCTTCCCTTCCCTGCCCCTCACATATATCTCCATAGAGACATGAGAGTGCAGTAATCATGTACATAGTGCACTAGGCGCTACGGTTATTTAAAAAAAAAAAAAAAAGTGCAAAACTGAACAATGAACAAAACCTTCGACGTGCTTTCGGAGCACAGCTATGATTTGTGTGATTGTATTTTTATAAGGGGCAGCAATGGCTCTATAGGCAGCTAAACGCTATCGAGGTAGCAGTAGGCATTCTTGTCCCTGACGGTTTTATTCAGAGTAATCATGAGGAATTAATAAATTTAAATGCGCCCATTATTGAAGTCAAACTGAATTAACCTTTTTATCTTCGTGTGTAGTCAAGCATGTGTCAAATGCGTTTACAATGCATCTTCATTTAATATCCGGAGCCGGTTGATTTTCCGTTCGACGAGACTGTAATTAGATTTTTTATATATCAATACCGCTTCATGGAATATACGGCACCCGTTGAAAATTTATCCTATACGTATACGTATGTAGCATATGTTTTGATTATGTTGCATTGCCACAACATTTGTGAAAAGAAAATCATAACTTATCACCAATTAACCCCAATTTTCTAATTAGAAACCAACTCAGTAGAAAAGGCAAAATTGGGGGTAAACACCATTTTTACAAAACGCTTCACATGGGTCATTGGAATTGAATTCCGTTTCTCGCAAAATATAATGGCGGATGGCGGTCAGTGTTAATTTTGATGACCAACTCAGCTAATCGCATCCTGGTAAGCTTAGAGCCCTCAAATTTGAATATGGCGAATTCGCCTGATGATTGTGGACACCGCGGTTTAACTTCGACACCTTATGGACCAATAAAGACCGCAGAGATAGCATTGCTACTGTGACAGTGAATCACAAATTTTGTGGCCATTTTCGCAAGGGTTCGCAGGGTTCGCAACGAAATGAAGTAAAACAACCGAAAAAAGCAAATTATAGTTCTGGAAATGTCAAACAGCAAAATTGGCACTCCGGCATGGTACTAGGTTAGTATTATCAGTTACCTCAATTTTCGGACATAAGTTTGGATCCGCTAGGTAGATCATCTCCCCAGCTAGCGGCATGTATAATATCCAGCACCAAGGAATGCCAGTGACATTACGACCTTCATCATACAGACACGCTGTTATTTGGCACATAAACACAGTTATGATGCGCCTCGGCGCTCGTCGTTCGTAAATGCAAACGACTGTAGCGCCACCTAGCCATCCCATCTCACCTTTATAACGTGGTATAAGTTAACTAACACATTTCGCGTTTCTGAGCTAAGAAACTAATTTGCATGTTTTGATCAAGTTTTGGCAGATACAAGCAGAGTCAAGTTTGTAACTTGCCACTTAACGTGAACCAAAAGTTTGAATAAATAATTGATTATTGAAGATGGGAATAATTAGATAATATTGAGGAAGAAAATGACTGATCTTGTTGGCTGTCGCTTTTCAAGAGCTAAATTAAATTAAAATACGTTATTTTGGGATGGTGAAATAGTCAGTTGAATTTGCATAGTGATATTAAAATTACGAAGATATACAGTAGATGATTAGATTAAAGATGAACTAAAATAATAAAATAAATAATAATATATAAATAAACTAAATAATAATAATAAAAAATATTTATTTCCAATCTGAATCAAAGCGTGAAACAACGAGATAATGATATTTTGAAGTGACCTTTTAAACATGGCTGACTGGCAAATGGGAATTGTTATAGTCAATAGAAACCCAAGAAAACCATATTCAGACCGAAAAACAAAAATTAAAAAAATATGGCACTCCCAGTTCACAACTTTGCGTACTTTCACCACGTCTAGCGCAAATTTTGAAAAACTTTTCATTGCATGCCCGTAATTATATGGCAGGCCATAAAATATTTTTATGGCAAAGATCTCTCTTGCCAGCCACCAGTCGTGACAAAGGTTTATTGTTTATTGTGGCGTGACACGTCTCGCGTCTATGCACGAGCACGCGTGTAAAACTTGTCGCGTATTTACGAGATTGAAATATGCTAATTAAGGTATGACTACTAAATGGCGCCATCATCTCTTCGTCATCCTTCTCCACTCCATCCTCTCCTCTCCCTTCGCTCTCCCCTATTCTACCTACCTATGTCGCCCCCACCGCTTCTGTTATATAACACCCATTTTTCTAATCACGGATTCCACTAGAATTGAGCTATACGCTGGTACAAATTATCGAGATTGAACGAGAAAATGTGTAATTACATTGAAGTCGCTCATTATGTTCTTGGCCTAGAACAGAGGAGATCAAACTTTTCGGTGACCCGCTCATCTCTTTTAATACACTGTGATATCCTGTAGTAGAAAATAAGAGATTTCTGGCGCCTTAAAAGTGCAGTGGAGTTGCGAAACTCAATTTGAAATTGAACAATTGAGAGACAACTTGGAACATTCGTCGCCACCCGTCTGGGTGAACCACCATTAGATAACAACAATGTGGTGTCAGGCATGTGAATGAAATGTGCATGTCAATGAAAAGTCAGGCAAGAATTAAGTTAAATAAATGAAAATAAATCAGTTTAAAAAAAACCAACAATTGAACGAATCAAACATAAAATTCAGCAATATAATATTGAACAAATTATAACAAACTTGTTGAATTTAATGTGATAGTGAATACTTTTCGTCCAACAGGAGAACTGTATTTCGACTGCGAGGTCTTTTTCAAGTGAGCATAATTCAGCGTATGTCGATTAACGTTTCAAAATTCATCGCAGCGCGCCGCCACCTAAACGTGGAATGGACGAACCACCATTTGCCCACCACTGCCCGAGCACCGTTCCGATGCCCGGCTATTTTAATGCTCGAAAGATTATTAGCATAAGCGATAGTGAGCGCGTTCGAAATTGTGTTCGCCAGCGTCGTTGCACGTGCAATAGATAGCGGAAATAAATGTCACCATCGCGCGCCCCCACGTCCTACAGCTCCTCTCCTACAACCACCACCACTATCACCACCACCACCATGTCGAAAACCCCGATGGCGCCGGCCATCGCACACGCCACTGGGTACCCGCGTGAGTGCCCTGTAGACGGATGACCGAGCGTGGTCACCCCCCCCCCC
>JAUJYS010000292.1:0-25757 GCA_033995665.1 Melogona broelemanni | reverse complement strand
GGGAACTGGTTCCTTTTTTCATCGGAGGAACGGGAACAGGAACTGGTTCCTTTTGAAAAGGAACGAACCCAACACTGCGCCGATTAATAAGCCACCAAATAAAACCGAGCCATTCCTACGTCATATTTTCAAATAGTGGTGGTGATGGTAGGACAGCGCGCATTTATTTTTTGGAAACTGAGATAACTTCACGTGTCTCTGGGGGCGTGGGTGGTTGATCACAAGAGAACAGAACGCCATACCTCGCGAGTGCAAATTGCAAATCGCTATCGCCCCGGTGAACGAGCACTGGCATGTAACTGCAGCGGGCAAAACTTTTGTTTATTTCCCGAACCCATTAACACCGCATGTACACGCAGTAAAAATCGTAAAAAGAAAACGGCGTCCCTAATGTGACGCCCAGTTTTGAGCAAATACGCTCGCTCGCTGCTCTCTGTTCGGGCTCGGCCGAGGCCCGTTGGAAGCCCCGTCGGAGTGCGGAAAAACCCATTTTTCGTGCATGGTAAATTATTATGATTGCCGAACGTACCGCGCGAGCCGAGCGATGATGCCCAACGTTAATAATTAATAACGGTGGCCGCGCCGCCCGAGCTAGGAAGGATGCCCACCGCGCATGCGCAGGCCAAATTCGCGGCCGCCCCTCTCTCGCTCTCGCAAGCGCGTGCCTGCCAACTCAGACAATCGCGGGAACTATGTCATAACCGTTCCTTATTAATTATTCCGCTAAATCCACCTGTACAGGGTGGCCAACGTTTCAAGCGGCAGTTTCGGTCTAGAATGTGCAGTTAAAAACAGTAATCGAAAATCCAGCTGATTCATAGACGGCACTCGTAGAGCTTTATCGCCTGTTGTGCCCGGGATCGCCGGTTCGATTCCCGGCCAAGACCTCCCGAATTTTTCGGGAGAAAAAAAATCGTAGCTTCCTACGTACGGGAAGCGAAGCCGTGAGACCCATGCCTGTACGTTGTCACTGACAACTTGTCAGGTACACGTTCAATATTGAAAATGTGAGAAGCCTCAGGTCAGAAGGTCACCTAGGTCTCAGAAGCTTCATGTCCCAAAATTCCAAATTATCATATCGCCTCCTAGGGAGGCTTTGAGACGCACGCGTTGGCAAGTCTCCTTAACAAACAGTTAAAAAAAAGGGCAAACAAAAGGAGACGAATGAATTGATGCAGCGAAATAAATAAATTAATGCTCAACAGAACACACTTACAATTTGTCATGATCCACATGATCGATGAAGACACGCAGAATTGGAATTAATTGCTGCGAAATAACAACAAAAAAATTAGACAGTTAGACAGAAACCAAAGAACAGCAACTAATTCCATAAATAATAAATAACATTTTTAATCAATGCTGCTCACTTGGAATGTGCAAACTAAAGGGCGCAGTTTTTGGAAACATTTTCATTTCCAAAAAGTAGTTAAAGTCGTTGAAGTTAAGGACTTCGCACATATCAACCATTACTTACGTTTCATTTAATTCAGCGTCTCACAGATTGAAACTTTCACTTTCCGGGAAATTTAATAGGCGAGAATTGGAGTGAGCCGTGCACCATTTAAGATACATATTGTGCCCGCAGGCAGCGTGCGAAACGCTCGTTCATTCAAAAGGGAGGCGACTTGACGATACTGGCCAAGCGATGGCTCCCACACCCTGTACACAAATTATGGAAATGCCCGGCGGCACTCAATTCGCGTTTACACGACGATCCGATGTTGTTTACTTGACCGCTGGTCAGATGCGACCGACCAAGTGGATGGATTCGATAAAACGTCATAAAGATAGCGTGTCACATCCATTATTTACTGGGCGATGTGGATGTTATGCAAACTGTGCACACAAACACACGTACTCATGAGCAGGCTCGAATTTACATATACTCCGGAGACCATCGTCAAAACTTTCAGGTTTTGACACACCACAAGAACATTGAATTCTTTATTAAATTTGAAAATTAACTAAAAAGGTTCGCTGCAAAAAAATAAAAGGTTTAAAAACATCAATTTGGTTTGGGAGAGGGGGGGGGACTCACATTCAGAAACTACACCCCAATCGCTGACGGTCCCGGGTACGATTCCCGGCGCAGGCTCTCGTTTATAATTATTCGATCCTGGGGTACTATTGAAAATTTACATATTTCCACAGCAACACGGGGGTACAGTAGTGATATTCACTAGTGATCAGGAATAACGAAAAAGTAAAACTCAGTATTTCAAATATATTTTAGTGTAATTAAATAATTTATAAATAATGTTTTTATAATAAAAAATAAAGAAAAATGCTACATAAATGTAAAACTTTTACTCCACGCGTTGAACGACTGACTGCCTGCGCCCGCGAACTGGGTCGCCGATATTCCGATTAAGTAATCTCGCTTTTTGTCGATCGTTAATAAAGCACTCTCCATAAACTTTTCCAGGCCTTCGTACCTAGCCCGCAACGCGCGCTTCGGCTGCCATTAGCGTAAAGGTGATTTTAGCGACGTCAGAACGTGACGTAATCGCGTGACCCGGCTCGATCACCACACCGAACCGCTCCGCGTCCAACAAGACCAGGCTCAATAAACACGATCTCGTTAATGACTCGGTGCGCCGACGTGTTGGTCGCGTGGTCTCGCGATCACGAGACGTGCTGGCAAATAGTTAATTTTAATTTTCTTAAGGTCAAATTTGAAATCGTATTATAGAGCAGTTGATAACTTTTCACCTTAACGTGGTAATAAATTCGAATGTTCCCGATACATTCGATACTATGGTCGACATTCCTTCGATACCACTGCCGATAAAAATATTCGCAATTAACAGCACAAACATTCTTTTTAGTTGACACGTATCGATTACAACGCCACCGGTGTTGTGTTAAGGAAATCAAGATGGAACGTAAAAAAGTATGTTTACCGACAAGAAATATTGGCGACGCCAATAAATATGTAAAATAAATAACTCGTAGAACAGACTGCAGGGAAATTATTTTTGAAATTTATTATCATTTTATTTTAATTGTTGAAATTCCTACAAAAATAGACAAAGATGATTGGGGAAAAATTAAAAACATCGTAGAAGTCGTTGGCTAATTTATCCAAATGTATACAATGGATACCAAATGTATACAAATGGTAATAAAACCAAATGTATACAATTTGTTCTAATCAACGCTCTATTGTTTTACCGTACGACGTATAATGTTTATCTGCCATTCAAAGAGCACCATTTTTGTCCGGCATATTTTTTATTTCATCTCGGAAAAGGAAAGATAGTACTCGAGACGCTAATATGGCAGAATGAGCCCGGGAAGCGGTTGCAAGGAGTAGACCTCAAAATCGGATGCAAACAACTTTCCCAAAGATTTCCATAAATAGAGCACGCACGCAGGCTAAATATAAAGAATCAATAAATGCACCACGCGCCGCGAGAGAGAACCAAGGAAAATCCGATTTTTATTGTTATCGTTCCGAAAGTATTGTGCGAGCATGGTCGCTTTTTTGTCGCCATAAATCTGCATTTCTTTATAAAGAAAGGGCGCATTGACTTTGGGTAACCCGGACCCTCCGTACTCATGAGATCCCATTCTCGTCACTCAGATGGACAGAGAACATAAGGAAACTTAAACACACACAAATATGAGCTTGTTGGAGGCACTTGTCGAATTTTTAGGGCTCCTACACAACCTTCGGAAAGAAAATAATGCCGTGAGAACCGTGTTGGTAAGAACGGAACGGAAACGCCTCAACCCTCTAGGAAGACGTTCGTTTCTGAAGAATTTTAGAATGTCTTCGTTCCTATTAATAAGAACAAACGTTTGGAACGGCTTTGTTTCATTTTTTTAGGAACTGTAACGGAAATTACTTGTACAGAACAACATAACCCTCTTGGTGTGCGACAGTTATTTTTAGCGAGCACCGAGTTCGGTTATCAGAAGAAATATTTGAATATTCCTTACGATTAAAGATTGAATTAAAAATGATAATATTTTTTATTCCTGGTCACTGTAGCGAATATCCTACCAGAATATTCTGTACCCCTCAGTTTTTGGAGGGGTACAGGGGAAAACCCCAGGATCGTATAACCGAGAGCCTGTGCCGGGAATCGAACCCGGGACTGTTCGCACCATACCCACTGAGCTAGACGAATCGTAATCACCATCAGACCTTTTTATTTATTTTTGTTTACTTTGTAACTAACACGAGTAACAAAATCGTTCCTCGAGGATCGTAATCGTAAATCGTTCTTAGTGGAACGAGGAAAGGGAACGCTGTCCTTTCTTTAACAGTAGAACGGGAACGCGTTCCTTTAGAAAAAGTAAAATCTGACTATCGCGCTAGGAGAAATTAAAATTTCTCCGAAAACATTCACTTTATTTTGAAAAAGGAACGTCTCCAACACTGCCACAAGACAGGCGGTCTCCGCCTCTCAGGAGGATATTAACCCGCATTATAAAGCAATGCCCGGTAGACCGTAACGCAGTTAAGATTCTCAAACATTTTAATTGATTTGCGACGTTATGCATTTGTATAGACCGAAGCGCTACGATTCTACAATAAAATATCCATAAAACATGCAAGGAATCTCGCCCATAAACCACCATAAAACGAGTCTGTAAGGTCAGCGCCGAGCTAATGGATGTGTATCGTATAAATGAAGTGAAAGGCGCATTAATTTCGCTGGCGGGTATATCGGATGATAAAATACAGGGAACGCAACAATATGGGCCGTAAAGAGAAATACGGTACAATGCGGCAAGGGCGCTTTTGCCGAATAACCAGTCTTCTTTTAAAACTATACAGGTATATAGGTGAATATTTTCTCCTGCCGAGCGGGGTTTATTTCGGGAAAGACTGCACATAACCATTCGCTGTTTACATCGATGTTATTCGCGAGAAAAGGAATGTTTTTTATCCCCCAAGTACTAAAAAAGAAACAGTAATTACATTTTAAAGTTTCTCCTTTTAGTAGAGGTCTGGGTGTTTTTTTTACCGCTTGCGCATTAAACTAGGCGAAATTGTCACAACCCCCACAACTCATTCCCCTTGTTTTTTTTTGGCGATTCTTTCGTACTGTTTATTAACCAACATATTCGTCTCAAAGCCCCGTTCCCAAGTTGACGACCTTGAACAGAGTTATTTGTAACCAAGGTCAGGTACCGGTTCTACGGAAAGCTACTGATCAAGGTAAATATCTTCAACGTGCACCTGACAAAGAACAGGCACACGAGTTTACTTCCTTTCCGAAGGAAGGAACACATTTTTTTCGCTCGGAAAATTTTGGCGGTAACGTGTCGGGAATCGAACCCACGTCTCGGGTTTAGAAGGCGAGAACGCTATCCACCATTCCACCGACACCTCGCATTCCCTCAGTCGGAGAGCGCACCTCCCTCACCCCATTTTATCACCGGTGGATCCTCCCCCGCTAAACTGCCACCCCCTCGCCAACCCACCCCCGCTCGATTTGATATTCGTTTCGCGACCTCGCATCAGATTTACCAATCACGGGTTGATGAAATGTGCGAAGATTAATGAACGCCAAAATTGACGTCGTTTTGTTTCTGGTATATTTGTCGACACGGCCCTGCGAACTCGGAATTTTTTTTACCGAATGCTCGACTAATAATTTATGGCCACGATCTGAACTAGAATTGGAGACAGTGCCACCTTTAGATATTTGGTGTACCCTGGGGGACCTGTAACTTCTACCGCCCTACCTCCGCGTCACCAATCCCATCAGATACTATGCTGTAGAAACAAATACTCTGTAATGACAAAACATTAAATTAAAAAAATATGTGGTGATCCCACATGAATTACATATCTTTCGTCACAATTGCCTAACATATTTAGCTACTTTTCCATATATGTGTGTTATGATTAACAATTAGTTGGCGCACATAAAGATAGTTAGATACAGTACAAACGGCATCTACAAACAAATCTGGCAAATCACCGTTCACCGCCAGGAGCACTGGAGACGCTTTTCCAGCAAAAATCCAAAAATCCAAACAATTGATGCTTTCTGATTATTTGTATATCCACTCAAACAAAATTAATGATAATCTGGAGAGCCACCCGAACAAGTCTGCATTGAGGCAATTATTCACACTTAAGACGTAATCTTAAGAAAGTCTTGCTGCAAATTTAGACAGTTGCATTTCGCCTTTTAAATATTTAAAAGATGAGCCCCGGGCAGCTACCCGTGATATCTAACCCCCGCCAGTTAAAAAATACATAAGCCCAGTAGCCAGACTAGCGAAGGTTATTAATGACAAGCAATATATTTCTATGTCAATCAACGCCTTGGCTCTGGCAAGCTAAAAAAGGTGCTAAATAAGTAATTGCTTACATGCAGCACGTATGAGAAACACGTATGAGAAGACAGAACACCAGTCCAACAGATAAACTCCTATCTGCCCTAAGATAGACACAGCCCCTTAAAGTGTCAACTGTTACGAATGTGAACGAAACAATTCATTGTTCGTTATTACACACACAGCTATATTTATTATCTTATCTATTTTATTATCTACTTGGAAAAGTATAAAAGTATAAGGGGACGAATATCCGTGCTCAACCGATGCGGCAGAATGTTGTTGCTATCGCGGCATTTACGATCAACTCGCCGTTCTCGTTCGCAAGCAATCTGCTGCCATGAGGCAACTCTGGTTATAAGCGGTAAATCACGCTTACCTCCGCGGCATGGAAGTACGTCATTTTCCGCGGTCGCTCACAAGCGAGTGGCTCGCTCCATAGACATTTAACGGGACCCGACCGAGCTCACTTTGAGAAACCCACTGAAAGTCTCTAAATTTAAAATCTAAAATTATTTAACACAAAACTAAATTGTCCACAAAAATGCACGACAAATTTCGCACATGAAAAACAAGAGTCAGTCCATTTAAATACAGGGTGTCCCTAAACGAAACAACCGACAAATGTTCCCAATTAAAATAATGTTGCAAATGAATAAATTACTCTGACAAATGAATACACGTAAATTAAATTATGCATTTTAATTCAAAATACGGAGCTCTCGTTGGGACACACTGTTGCTAATTTTTGCGCTCCGCAAGCTCTTAATAAACTTCTTGAAATTTAATACTGCAGAGGTATGACATGAATTTGCTTACTAATTACAATTTGATGCTCATTAATTCATGATCAATTACGCTCCCGTTAATGGAACCTCACTAATTCAGCCATAACACAATACAATCTCGTTTAAAAATGGCAAACAATGCGCAAAATTTATTATAGTAAATAACATACAGTGTCCTGGTGTTCCCATAATGCAAATGCACGCAAATGTTGCATTATAAATTGATCGGGGTAGTAAAATTTCGTTCAGTTCATGTGGTAGAGCAATTATAGCCGAACCATTTCATCGAGACAATAAAGACTAGCGCACACGGCAAGCGATACGGCGAGCGCATTGTATCGGTTCTCTTATTATCGACCACACAAGCACGTGCACAAATATTATGTCTCGTAAAATCCGATCCGAGCGCCCGACATTCATAACCCATTTGATTCCCATGGTCCTACATGCACCGCCCAGCCAGCAATGTGCACCGGGGTCTAATTGCCGTCATTTAAAAACGCGAACAGTAATCGGGAGCAATTTGAGCGGTTTCGAAATTGCTCGCTTTTGCCATTCACGTACACCCGGTAGTCAAATTTTGTTTCATTCAGATCTGCACGATGCAACAAAGCTAAAGAATGAAAATGAAGTCGTGCTATTGTCACGTACGTTGTACGTTTAAGTTTGCGAGTTTGGCTGTTCTCCTGTTAGTCACGCACGTACAGCTGTGATAATCGAACCGTAAAAACCACGAAATTAGTTATCGACCGAGATGGACTCACGGAATTTGTAGGTGTTCCATTCTCAAAACGGAAAGTCTATTATTGGCTCGTCATAGCCCAGTCGATATTTCAACCGGCTGCGTTGTGGTGATGTTCCGGGTTCGATTCCCGACGCGGGCTCTCGTTTATTCAAACCCGGGTATGGATGAAAACGTGGCCTTCGGACATTGCCAAAGCAACACGAGGGGTATAGAATCCCTTGTAGTGATATTCGCTACAGTAATAAATTGACGAACTTGCCCTTCATTGAGCTCAGTGTATGTGACGGCAAGCTCTGTTACTTTAAGTTCAGGCCTGTGGTTACCGTGAAAACACGAAGCCACGAAATCCAACAGCCCTGCTTTTACAGTTCATACTCCTCGTTTCGTAGGAGTGCCAATGGGCGCGTTTCGAAATCTATGACTATGATTTTTTTTTTTGAAATCACCCCTCCCCACAAACTTTTTTGGCTTCGCATAAAAGAGGGGGTGGAGTTGCAAAAAATAAAAATAAATCTGAATCCCTCGGTGCTGGAAATGTGAAAAGCGTTCACTGGCACTATGCTGCAGGCTAGACCGCATAAACATATCAGAAACGCTGGAGAAAAAACTTTGAAGCAGACAGGCGACGCATAATGTCCAATGTTCGAAATATGCAGTGAAGCAAATTGAAATTAAGTTAGTATCGATTTTGCATTTGCGAAAATTTGGATGACCAACCATTTCTGTGCCGTCTTAATCCAAGAATGTTTTATGGAAATTTAAAATGTATTGCACCAGCAAACAGCAAGAATATTTTCAAGAGGCTACCACGTTTCTCATCAATTGCGTTCGTAAGCGTCATAGAAAATCAACAAGTAAATTATTTATTTTTTCTTCCGCAAATTCGAGCATAAAATTTCAACGTTAATCACAATATTTGCCGCGATAAGGCTTCAGAAAAATTCAACATCCTTCGCAAATCTGAAAAACCTGCGCTAGATAAATTTATTAAAGCATTCCCGTCAATAAATAAATAAACGACGCGCCCTTCCGTTTCACTCTAGCGCCATCTAGCGAGCATCGCCGGAGAATCCATTGTTCGATAAGAAAGCGGTCCAACTCCCGACGATCGATAGAACGACCAAGTGAGTTCTCCGCAA
Organism: Melogona broelemanni; assembly: GCA_033995665.1. Classification (NCBI taxonomy): domain Eukaryota; kingdom Metazoa; phylum Arthropoda; class Diplopoda; order Chordeumatida; family Chordeumatidae; genus Melogona; species Melogona broelemanni. Next base: position 16,779 of record JAUJYS010000292.1, on the reverse strand, counting down.
TTTCAAACACAAACAGGGGTTGGACAAAATAACGGAAACACCTCTATGAGGTGCACAAACAGATATGTTTCTATTATTTTGTTCAACTCCTGTAGCATCAATATTTTCCCCCGCATGTTGCGCCATCTGGCGGCAATGGCTCATTTTCGAGCTCAATCCATACGGGAGTTGCGGTGCAGTTACGATAACAGTGCATGACAAGCAGCGGCGCGGCCCCCGAAGCAACCTTACGAACGTAATTAACGCACGCACTTTCTCTATACGGGCCCATCTTCTTTAATCGAATCGCTCATGCGTAGAAAGGCGCCATATGCGCCAAGCACTGCAGGCATGTGCGTTACGGGGGATTGTGGTGGTGGTTATGAGGGGGAGCTCTCCTAAGCTATCCCTGCGACCCCCTCCCCCTCCCGGCTGTCATTCGCAGACGGTGCCCCAAAAATGACCGCAGCAGCCGATAGTCGAGGGGGAAGTCAGGCTTTCTGATGCTGCTGCTACGCGCCCGGGACGGGAATAATGGAGACGTCGGCGAAGCGCGGTAAAGACGACAAGGTCCAATATCGGATGACACTCGCGCGTATTAAAAAAATAACGACCTTGCATAAGAGTGGCGTAATCGAGCAAACTGTATGAGGCGACGCCGCCGAGGCGATTTACGGCGACGAGTGCTTGACGTCACGGATACTGCACCGAGTCGACACAGTGACAAGCCTCGTTACGTCGCCGTCAAAATTCGTCGAGAAATGTTTGTTGAGATGAAATAGGCACTCGAAGTGAAACACTTTGAATCGGTAGCTGAGAAAAACATCCTAATTATCGAGCAGGATATTAAGATGGCGACCATAATTACAAATACTGTGCACCAGTAAATAGCCCTGGAGGGGTTTATGGCGGTGGTCAAATAACCAACCAAGGACTAAGAAGTTATATTTTCACCACCATTACTATATTTACAAACCCTTCTTGAGGAGGATATCTGATAATTTAGGATCTTTACGTACATGCACGGACCCAAAGGCTTTATTTCCATTCCAAAGTTTCATCGGAATGGAAGTAAAGCCGTTGGACTTATGTATGAATTTCTCTCTTCCGAAAAATTACTGAGGTCTCGGTCGGGAATTGAACCCGCGAATATACGCTAAATACTACATTCCTACGAACGCATCGCGCTAGCCTGAAGTCCACGGCTCACCGAAAATATCTATTTCGTTCCTCAAGTTGATCTAGAGGTTCTGAGAAGATGACGTCTCTTATATTTGGAGTTCTGAGAACTTAAGTATTTATGCCACTCTAAGCACTTCCGCTAAACTTGAGATGTCCCAAGACTCAAGAACAAGGGAACAATATTTCTAAAGAAGTTCCTCTGGACATCCCGGGGGAAATCAGCAGATAATGAATATTTCAATTGCGGACCATCATCAAAATGTTTTATAGTTTTTTTCTTAACTGAGTAAGCGAGCGGCAACGCACAGGCGCGCAAAAATACAATTTAGCACACAATACGACTAGGGTGCGGAATTGCCCGAATCAGAATGAATACAGAGTAACCTCAACTAGACTGTTTCGCCTATAAAGAAATTTGGTTATACGAGGCTGAGGTTAGGTGGGGAAGGTGGAGGGGGTAGCATGAATAACAAGATGAGAAAGTTATCAAATGTTTTATTATATTCGTTTCGAAATTCGTTTCGCGGTGAAACGAGGCCCAAGAAAACGACGGGTGCGACGTACAAATGACATCATTTGCATCCGCGATGAGGGGCTGGCAAAAATGCACAAAGATCAGAGGCACGGAACTTGAAAAAAAAAAGAGAACGCTCAAGACGAGGTCGCGAATTGCTCGTATATATACCGTACACATAGTAGTCGATCGATCGAAAGTCGTCGATCAAATCTATACCATGGCCAAAAATCACCCCCTCGTTCCTTCCTCCAAAAAATGAGTCGTTTGTGATGTCTATTTCAAGCAGATATGTAGTACTCTATGAATGCTTTGTATTTGGGAATATCTGGTGCCACGGTAGTTTAAACTTTGAGGGCTTGTCGCAAAAACATTTGATTAAAAAAAACTTTAATGAAGATAAACGGATTACAAGGTAGGTTTATGGGAATAATAACAGGTTCATCAATCATCAACTCTTCGTTGGTCTATTATTTTTCCTCTCTGAGCTTATTATTTTCTAGCTAAAGCAATGGTAAATATAAGTGTCTGAATACGGCTGAGTGTCTTGTTATGATTTAAACAAATTCATTTATGTTTATGTGTTTTGCTTATTGTAAATGTTATGCCAGTTTTAAAATGTTTCTAATTAATTTTACGAGTAAATTGGCGCAGTTATACGAGAGAAAGCAACAACTAAAGTCTACCAAATGACGGCATTCGCTAGTGTTATTTTAAAGCGTTAGGGCATCATCGTATTAACATGCTTCACGGCATAGCATGGTGATGGCGATGGTTGCCCGCTTTCAATTTCAAGGGGAAGCACAATACCAGTGGCATCTTGCGCAGTATGCATAACCAGTAGAGTGAATCGAGCGAATTTAGAAACTTTTATTAACCGCAAAACAATTCATATTTCGAGCACTGACAGTGCCAAATTGCTTTGAATGTCTCATACAACCAATTTAATTTTAAAATGCATTCACCGAGGGAACAGAGCAGCAGAAGAAAATTGCCGTATTTTGTAAATTACAAATTTTTGGATGAAATATGAATGTACTGTTGCATTTGCAATTCATGCAACATAACAATAAATCTAAAAATAGTGAATGGCAAATATTGATTTCCTTGCGATCAATTTGAAACCGATGAATTTATATTTGCTACGAAAATCACCTCAGTTGCCAATCATTGAGCAATAAGTTTGACAAACGTGTCGAGAAGCAATTAGCACTTTGTTGCCACTGAACACATCGCACAGTTGATCGGCCATTACATTGTGGCGGCAGCCGTCCTACAAAAGCAAACAATGTCATTAAAACGCAAAGGGGGTGTTCCCAGGGTGGTGGATGGGGAAGAGAAGGAGATGTGTTCAAAAACTAATATCGAAAAATAAAAAATTGCAAGAAAATGGGAAAGGCTCAAACCAAGGTGAAAAAAATAAAGAACTATTATTATAAGAAAAAAATAAATCAAAAGTCCATTTGAAATTTTGTAATTACGTGTCGACACGCTGCGTTCAACAGTTCGCTTCCACCGACTGACCCGACTGGCTGGATAGCACAGCATTGATTCCTAAATGCCAAACGCCACCACCTCTTAGAACGCCTCAGTTACAAATGGAGGCTCGCATTTACATAACCCTGTACTCGAGAAATATCGTGCTCTACATTAGGGTTGGTGTGACGTGGGGCGCAGGGGAATCGCTCGCAAATCCAAACGCAACGCTGCGCGTAAGCGGGCGGAAAAAATGGGAATTAAAAGAGGGTGGCACAGCACGATCGCTGGTACATTAACATGCCCGACAAATAATGACAGCTGTTAAGTTCGCCATTTCAGGCCTATCGCGCAGCAGATTGGAGCAATGGAGCGTCAATGTGGCAATGGTGGTACAGGGTGAGCAAACACACCCATTTTCTGACACTATTTCTGCCAATTTTCAAGCGAACGAGACCAAATAATATATAAAAACATGTTAATATAAATCTCCGATCTCTATTGAACATCACTTAAAGATATTCTGTATACCTCGTAAGTATCCAAGGCAGATCTGAGTTGAAGTGGAATTATTACAGCCACACGAAATATTAATTGTGTAATTTCAAAATCAACCTTCGCTTTTTCTGGCACCCGCCCACAATTAATCTACCAAAACACAGAACATCGTTGCTTCCGTAATGGGAATTCTGCAACGCCAGAGTATGTGCTTCGAAGAAGAAAAAAAGCGTTCAAGAAAATCGCGACTTGAAACGTGACTTTAAAAGCTACGTGCGTGCATTTTAATTGACACGCTGACTAACGAAGCCATCCATTTTTTTTTTCTACATCGCAACCACATTCCAGAAGCTCGACTTCAAAAACCAAAAGGTGCACTATCGAGAAACCTGGCACAAACATACACACACACACGATCGTACTAGTATCAATGTTGTTGTCGCTACAACCACGTCTTTTCCTGTTGCTATTCGCCAGATAGCGAGCCAAGCAAAGCGGCATCGTCGTCGTCATCACCGTGTCTCGTCGCCGAGAGATGAAAAATAGCTGTAGGATAAAATCACGCGCTTGTCAATCAACGACCGAACCAAGCAACGCCAACACCCCCTTTTCCTCCACTTTATCTCGACCGTGCCGCTGCTGACTTTGGCGTCTCGTCAAAATCTCGCGTTGAAAATTTGGCTGCCAACCCGCCAGAGGTATCCTCCCGAGACCCACCTGTATCTACAGGTGTGTACATTTGGCAAGTGAGCTTTGCTAGCGCGTCCCATGAGCTTGAGATAGGGAGGTAAATGGGCCTTCGTGACCGAAAGTCCTATCGCACCCACTACAAAAAAGTTGAAAATCGTGTTCACATTTGAAGCGGAAGCATTATCATTTCAGAAGGCAGGTATGGGAAAGGTAACAAGATGCCATATGAGTACACATCAAATGTCTAAGCGCATCTCACTCTAGCACACTTAAGGCGCTCTCAAGAGGTAATTGAGTACAAAATGACCTGACTTAAGTCTAGACAAGTTGTACTAAGAGCTAAAATTTCGAGAAATCTTTAACTCAATTTTTGTCATATTATCAATGCGAACGCTATTTTACACGAGACAGTGGTGTACAGTACGTGTATAACCTGATCAAAACATTTTCATGAAAAATCCAGAAGTAGTGGGCAGTTAAGGGTCTCATGGGGATATTTGCGAGTATATTGCAGCAGTAGCATCCACGAGCTCCGCGGCCATATTACTTTAACCCAATAGACGATGACGTCACGTCAAATTCTCAATTCTGCTACCGCCCGTGGCGACACCACACGGCGAATAGATCATTCGCCTGGTACAGTAATAGAGTATTCGCAGTTTTCCAGACGTAACCAAACTACTGTCGCGTTCTTCAACACGGAAAAAGAAATCCGGTCATATATCGTAATTTCAGCCATTTAATTTACAAATCTTCCCAAAGAAACTGATGCACTGATCCAGTTATAAACGCAACACCGCTCGCAGTGAATGTACTAACCGCAACTGCACAAGCAAAGAGCACAATGTTTGATTGCAGTTGTCTTGATAACCAGACGCTGTTATTATTATGAACGGAGGGAATACGAATAGTACATTATTTCTTTTCTGTCTCTTTTTTTTTTTTCCAGACGCAGACCAGGCAAACAAAGAAAGGCGGAGGGCGGGTTGAAAAAAAAAAAAGAGAAAAGCTGAAAGTGCTATTTTGTTTTTTCGTTTTCGAAAAACTTGGGAGATATTTTGGAATGCGAGCAAGATTTCGTTGGCTTCTTCCGAGTAGCGAACACGGTTTCCTGTCTCTCTGCCGAGTGCATTTGGGGAGAAAAAGGGGATGAGGGCGTGCGGCGGGATTCCACGAATGGTGAAAGAAAAAAACATACATATCCAAGAGTAGTACCCGGGTGGGTTTTCAGGGCGATCAGAATTGACGGCTAATGTCAAGGATTCTCGGGGTTGCTGCGCGTTTTGTCGCGCGCGGCAAATTAGGCACGACGCCACCGAGCCGGAGTTTACGCTCGCCAGGGGGCGCGCAGCCAACGACTCCGCCGGGAATCCCGCTTACGCGTTCCCGGCAACAAAAAAGGCATACTCCCCCACATCTCCAAGTCGGATTAAGAGAGAAACGGGCAAAAAATGTGCACGTACCAGAGCACAAACAATTGAAGCAAGTAGAGGCCGTATGAGACCGTCTGACGGGCGCCACGTCCGTCTTTACGATATCGCAGCCTTGGAATAAGTGATGGATTTTTATTTGGTCTCTCTTGCCGTATCTGACGCCATCAACACGAAAGAGGGTCGATAGCTCGATTCTAAAATGATTTTATGCTATATACGAATCACGAACATCACTCGTAATATTTCTAAAAAAATTCGCGAACCAAAATTAGTTGTTTACACTTGTGATACGATTACAATTGACATTGGGAGGCGTTGTGTATTTCGGAATAAATAATTGTGCATTCTCAGCTGCTGGTCTGAGCACCGCAAAGAAATTCGGTCATTCCTTTGCTCAAATAAACCAATAAATATAATTCACCCCAACGCTAATTTACGAATACAATTACAATTACCCCAAGCAGCTCCAAGGGGTAAATAGTGGGGATTGAGAGATCATAATCTTTCAATTTCGGTAAATGTTGCAAACGCACAATAGAGTCGGATAGTGATCAATAACGATGAAAGTAGGAAAATAATGAATTGATACCGGGATGTCGAAAAAAATGGTCAACTGTTATTATCAGTCAAGATCCACAAAAAATTGTAGAGGATACATGTATTACAAAAAAAAGAATAAACTTTTTCAAAAATATCGTTCCCCTGAATGCCCGAAAAAATCGGGGCAATTTTATTTAATAATTATTGATCACGAATGATACGATAGTTGCAATAGTTAAACGCAAAACTAAAATTTGAAAACGTTTATGCGAAACGCTCAATTTCCGTTCGAACGATATCATTCAAGCCTGGTTGAGACAACTGCTCAGGCAGCTTCATTTACAATCTGTGTGGGGAACACCAAGTCAAAATCCAAACTTATGCATGCGTAGAAACATAGATGACACAAAACGCACAAATAAAATCAATCGCCGTCCTGAGATGAACACCCAGTCAGGGCGAAAACGTCGTTCTCCAAGTGTGTACTGTATATGCTTCTCGCGCGATAGCATAGAGATACCATAAATACGAAATATCATTCATACGAAATCAGAGAGCAAAATTGAGTTATACAGTCTATAAGCACGCGGATTTTGATAAAGTCTTGGCGGTATTTCGATAATTCCAACTATCCGATGGCCTTCGCCGATGCCAAAAACAATTTTCGAATGAAAAAAACGGAATATTGAAGTACTAGGAAACAAAAGAAATTTCAGAACAAAATACTATCATATCAAAAAATAAATTCATTGATTTCGCTTATCCAATTTTATCATTTACTTGTATTCCTGCCGATTGTGCCACAACGATGGATCTAACGCCATCTAGCGATAGAATGTGATCATCCACCCGACCCTGAACCGGTTGATTTAGCGCTCGCCATTGGGCAAACAAAAAAAAAATTTGCCTCACCACCCACAAACAACCAAAACCAGACCCAATGTCAACTCGCGTTATACTTATCTCGACAGTAATTACTTTTGATGCTCCTAAATCACACACACAGGAAATCTTGGTAGCAGGGGCGACGGACAGAAAAAAATAAAATCAAGATTCAGCTAACGCATCGCGCAGTAAGTGCTTCCGCGAATTACAGACCAGCGAGTATAAACCACGCGAGACGAGAAAAAAATTTCTGGTTTAGGATTGGGTCGCGTTCCGAAAACAGCGTCCACCTGAAGTACCGCAGTGATGAAATCGCTTTCACTTTAGAATCTATTTCCATCACCTTTAATCGACAGTTATCGCGCCACAAAATTAAGTTACTTCTATGTCCCAATTCCCATTGTTCCCCCATCAATAAAAATGGTGGGAGGGGCCTCAGATTTTATTGCAATGAAATTAAATTTATTTGTGAAAATAAATACCCCATAAAAGTTCATGTCTTTCATGGCCTTTCTAGTTGAACAATTTAATCATAATTTATTTTAATCTTAACCTTCAACAACGGTTAGGAAAATGGCAACGTAAAAATGTATCCGGCAATAACATTTTCCAAGAAAATATCTTAGAAAAGCATTAAATGACGTCACTTGGCCATCTTATAGATTTTAACCACTTATGCCGGCATTTAATTGTAATAGTCGGCGCTATTTATCGCATCACTAAACGCCAACCAATTTGGCGATAGCCTCTTTCAGAGGCCACCAGAGTGCGCCACCCACTTTTGTCACGAATACGTGCATATAGCTGCTATGATGAGCGAATAAATGCAGTGACGTATCTGGTTTAACCATATTCACAGATGTTTTCGCCACCCCATGTCAGATTTGCGGCATAGCGACGAATCCGCGAAAACTCCGAGCAGACATCTATAACTGAGCGCGGTTGAGTGCAAAGACAATAGATCCGCGCCTTCTATATCTAACCACATAAGGAAGGATCAAATTGTTCTAGCGATATCCATTTAGGACGAATTGAATTTTTCCTTATCTCCAAAATCTGCTATCACTTACTCTAGCCTTGACAGCGCGAAAGAGAGAGAGAGTGAATATGCTATCACCTTCAACCACAAAAAAGGCAACTTTGATATTGGATTTTAGCATCTGGGACATTGTTACGCTATATCCGAAGTCTCAGCATCAGTTTCAATTTGAATGAGCCCGGATTGAAGCCACTTAAAAATAATTCGTGCATTGTGGAATTTACTTCGTAAGAAACTATCAAAGTTTTTAATTAATATTACGATCCGTCTAGCCTAGTCGATATTACACGGATTTGTACCTGGCGGATTTCTGCGGCAGTTTCGGGCTCGATTCCCGGCTGGTGATCTCGATTGTAGAATCAAAACTTGTGGAACCCTTACACATTGCTTAAGCAACACGAGGGGTAAAAACACTCTCGTAATTATATTTCTGAGAGGAATTTCCCCATAAAAATATCACCAAATAATTAATTAATTAATACCGCTGCCGTTCTAAAAAGGTACTTATCCTCGGTTATTAGTCAGCTATGTAAATAAAGGAATTAAGCTGATGTCAGGGTCTTAGGACGATACGCCGAAAGAGTATGTTTTATTCCGAGGACTCGTTTTGCATAACGGGATACGGTAGATAGCGATGATACCAAGGAAGAATGGTGGGGGTGATGTACGGGAACAAGTGCTTTAAGCTGACAGGAACTGATAAAATTGATAGGGAAGGTCTGAATTTTCGATCCGCCGATTCGCATTAGAATTACGGCTTCTCGGTAGAACAATTTTTTCTTTTTCTTTCCAGCAGGCGTAGCGAAGCCGCCCTTGGTGGTTAAAACCACCGTCAATGGCGCTGCGAATTCATATCGCCAGGGTGACAATTTCGAATTCTTCGAAGTTGTAACGTAAGGAATAATGATACCGATATCGATACTACGCTATCACAGGCTTAATACCAGCGCTATGCACTCAATGGCTGAACCTCGTGTAAATTGAGGGGAAATGGCAATAACGCACCATAAAAATAAAATAAAAATGTACTGGCTCGCTAACATCTGACGAAGATGTCCAGTGATAATGACGCTATCCAAATACAAACTTTTTCGACCGATTCAATGTCATTGAATCAATTCCAAGGACAAGGCCATGTTGACCTCCCGCCGCATGTAACCACGAACAACTAATTTCTATCGCAGTCGTAAATCATCAACGCCAAACATTTTCACTAAATTCTGATCGACTCTCCATAAACCGAATTTTTGGCAAGGATTCCCGGTGAACTCCAAACGATAAATCAATATTCAAATGAGCACGCGCGCGTACGATCCAAAAATGCGAACGACCCATTATTATCGAAATGTGCATGACCCCCCAAATTAATGGGTTCAAAATTGTTCTCTTTCCCCGTTTATCGGATGAACAAAAGCACCATTTGTGACCTAAATTGGGAATTTCGTACAGAGATCTAAGGAGAGGGGAGCGACCTTCCGATGACATAGTACAGAGATGTTGTAACTTTTCGGCACTGTGCACACCAAAAACACCACCAAGAAACAAAGATAAATGTTCCTGTCTTGTCTGCCAAATGGAATAATTTGCAATGTCTGCGATTTTCTACAAAAAAGCAACATTTAAACAACTTAATCAGTCTTAAAGATGCGGATTCCGCCCACCATTTAATCACCACTGTCTTTGGCTTGAGAAAGAGCATCTACCCCCTCCTAGAAGCCGTATCCCAGCGTCTTTCCCCCCGTGGCAGCGAGATGGCGACACGCGCTTTTGCCAGTCAGCGTCTTCCAAGGCGGCACACGCGATCCAGCGCGACTCCCCCCGAAAAGTGCTACCGGTCGTTCCGTCCAAAGAGATGAACGGCTAGATCCGCGACCGAAATATCTCTTGCCCGCGGAAATAATGCAGTGAAAGAAAAATTATGAAATATTTACCAACAACTGGGAATAACTAGGGTAGAAGAATTCAACCCATATTACACTGCAATGCAGAGGACAGCGTTGATGTTGGCATTCGCAGGTCCATGATAAGTATCCAAAGTAATTGACAACCTGCTCTTTAAAAAATAAACCAGTAGCTGGACCTCAGCCGCACGAATAAAATAAACTCATCGAAAGACCGTACAGCTCGTCGTAGCCCAGCCAGTATTGCAACCGATTGTGGTGCGGTGGCCTCGGGTTCGATTCCCGGCGCGGGCTCACATGTATAAGATCCATAAGAACCGGTTCAGAACCGGTTAAAATGTATCCCTCACATATTGCCATTGCATCACGAGGGGTGCAGAATCTTTTACACTGATATTCGTTACAGTGATTTGAAGTAAAAAACAAACAAACTTGAAATGTATGGTATAATGCGTATAGTATAATGTGTACCAATGAAACTGTGTTGGTGAACGTCAACATTTAGGCATAGTTTTTTTTTTAAACAAAAAGCAATACATCCGGAGAATGGCGAAATCACGGTAATGCGCCAGATATCCTAACAAGTGTTTCTCTTACAGCCGAATTCCTTAGCGGCGCTCGTTTCGTCGAAGCACATGCAAGAGAAATTAGCGGTGTGCGCGGCGCCCACCAACGTTCACGTGTCGTAGCATCGACGTCATATTGGCCGACGCCAGAAATCGAAACGTGCACCTCGTTGGTTCCATCGGATTTTACGACGTTTGTCGTCCACTTTTGCGGCAATAATCCGCGCGCCCCCCCGTCGCGTCTGCATAATTAATGAGCGCAACTTGGCCCTGAGCCCGGAGCTCTGGGGGTACTGGGGGTGCGCCCATAAAGTCAGCACGCGTTTGAACGGGAGAAAAAAAATATATAAGACACATGCATATACACATTTATACATATGTGACGTCATCGGCCGACGCATGCACCATCCCGTCGGAAGAAAAAAAAAGTAGGGGGAAAAGAAGCAGTTTGGCGGAGGGAAAGAAAGAAAGAGCGACGAAAAAAAAAAGAATCCATCCTAGTTTCCTTTCCGAGAGAGCACCGCCAAACGCCAGAGGAAACGAAACTCTCGAAGAAGGTAAATTAAGTCGAGCAAACGATCCTTCCGAATTGCGTTAAATTGTTTCCAAAGCGCGCGCCCGAGAGTGATTCGGAGCAATTACGTAAATTGTGCAACCAAAATTTCTTTTTTTTTGCTCCCAAACTCTCTCTTCCTTCTTTTCGGTCGCATTTTTTTTTACGTTCGGTCCTCCTTCGTTCATTCGGAAATAAAATCTATATTTAATACATGTAGTCTCACGTTATATTGTGTTATACGAGCAGGCCGTAAGTTGCCCCTCCTGTATCACACGGTCCTCTGTCAAGCTATCTCTAGATGGCGCTGACTACGTAATCTTGGGCTGCAGTTGACAATTTCTATGCATCTGTTAATTTTTGATGAATGTCTCCGCCCTTGTCAAGCGTCGTGTCGTACAGTCGTCGGCAAACACAACACCAATATACAAGTGATAGAGCACCCGCTACGTGCGGGGCGATCCCGGGTTCAATTCCTGGCTCGGGCTTTCGTTATTCGATCACGAGGTACTGTTAAAAACGTGCCCCTCCGGGGATGATGATCATTGAATTATCAACAAAAAAAATAAAAAAGCTAACAATCGCATTCGCATACAGTAGGTTCCTTGGGTGAACATATTTGGTTTCGAACACACTATTTGAGCCGTAGACCACAACCACAACTGAATAGCTATTCGGTCCTATTTTTTCAAGAGCTTCACTGTAATTGCGCACACCACCGGCATAGCAACAATCGATATATCTATTTGGTCAACGACCATCGAATATCTTAAGAGTATAACAATTGAATGTCTTAAGAGCATCGTTAATGCTCATGGCGACAAGATCATAATTACTACCCCGGTCACTGGAGAGCGCCAGCTGTGGTGGCTCAGACTCAAACTACTACGTAAATATCCACGAGCATCTACAAGCATATTGCAAACGGCACCTAGGAGTCCGTATCAAATATACGGTACGCGTGTAATATGCAAATGACGATGGACTCGTCAAAAATGCAGGGCGAATTCCTTCGGTGAGGTGCATTGAACTAGTCAGGGGTGCAACCTATAACTTGTTTGAGCTTGTTGGTGCGTAGTGGACCAGTACAAAATGAATCCTCCAGTGACCCTGACCGTACACCGAACATCAACTATCAATTCGGCCGGAGTTGTCACTAATAGTAACTGAACAATTTAATGGTTAAAAAGCTTTGAAATATTAGTCTTTCCCATTTTTAAAATCCTTCAGTTTCAAAATATAAATTCTAACGTCCTTCCGTTTCAATATATCAATTTTTATGACTTTCAATTTAAATTTTTTATTTTTTTACAGGAGATACAGGACTATAGTTACAGGAAGCAAAACACAGAACACGAGGAAGGCTTCATAAATATTTATTTGGTGCTCGCTTCAAGGCGATAATCGGAAGAAAGATAGTACTTTTTGGAGGCGAAATAAAATTATCGATGACATCATTCGGAGGAGGCAAGTTGGTATAGCATAATGCTTTCTCAAACGCTCCGATCGTAACGTGACGTGATCGATCCGGACGCGAGGTCAGCGGAGGATATCGACAAGCGCCGACGCCAGACCCACTGGAGAGATGGTCGATTGAAAATTATGGTCTCAGGTTCTATTAACGATATCGGGCGGATTACTTGACCTATAAACCGAAGGCACAACTCGAACCGAACGTCGCGGAAGCCCCCCTATTGCTTCTCCACGGAATTTCGATCGGGTATGCCAGATGATCGATATAAATATCTGTGCGTTTTTAGGCCCGGCACATTCATTACGCCACGGTCGAATACAACACGCGACAGGAAATCAGACTTGCATTGTACATCGCCGAAATGGTGAACGCGACTGCGAATGTGGGAAACAATGACACTCACGTTCTCCTCTTACGTGCACGGTTCACGCGGATGTCACGTGACGTGGAAGTTGTGAATGATGATTGGGTAGAAGGCAGACAATGTCGAATTAATCGATATTTAGCTTCGACACGGTACAAACAAACGTGCAAATCTGAATGTGAGATGGATATATGAATTGTAGCTGAGGTTTTTGGAAGTTTAAATATAAAACAACTCCAGAAGTGATAAAATGTAATTTTGTGGTTACAAAACAATTCCAGATAGGAGGCGACCGGCTAACAGAATTTTAGTGGATATCTTAGACACTAAAAGAATTGGTTGATTAAATATATTAAAACCGTAATGAAATATTGCTTCACAGTTGCTGGGCTAAAGTCACTATAAAATTGATATTATAAATTGCTATAAATTACTATAAATTTGCTATAAATTACTATAAATTTGCTATAAATTGCAATTATTTTATTAATTTCACATAAATATTTTTTAAGTAGGATAATAAACTGGCCAAATTCGATAAGAATTAAATATTAAAAAAATGAGATAACCAAATAATTTTTGAAACGTTGTTTTTCGAATATTTGTTCAGATGTTATTTATAATTTGCAAAAATAAATATACTTGTATTAAAAAATATATATTGATGTTCTCTTTCACTTCATATCAAATGACATCAACGTCACATAGCGTCAATGCTTTACACAAGTAGCGAAAGCTTTCGAGTGGCATCGAAAGCAAGACGAGTGCAGCAAAAGGGAACTACGCGATGCCCACCGGCTACATCGTGTAAATAATGCTGCCCCGTGTTAGCAGGCAATCACTAACAACACATAGCGTTAGCGATGCGAATGTGGCTTTACTTATTCGTCAGGACAAGGAAACAAATCGATGGGACATAACAGCAACAACAGGTAAATAAAATGTACCGTATAGTTGTAAATTCTGCCATTCCGGGTTACGCAACCGCGTCAAAATAAAACTTGCCACTACCGAAATGCTGATCCAACATTCGTGCTTATCTCACAAATTGTTGAGTCGGAATTCAGCTCGCATAGACCAACGCACAATCACAGTCCTTGAAGTAACCTTGCCAGTTTACGCGACTCAATCCCAATACCCATTTCGCCTGATTGTTTAACTTGATTGTTTTACAGCACGGGGGCCAATTCCATCTAGCGTCGTCGCGAAAATTCACTAATTGCGATTGGATGAAAAACTATTGAGTCAATCAGGAAATGGAACCATTAGTCCTGCCGCGATTTCCATTTGTTAAAAGCGGCGACGGCTTTATTAAGGCCGATCGGTTTTCATCCAACCACATATCGAAACGAAGACGGCACTTCCAAGTTACATTAAAAAAATAGCGAAAATTCATATGGCGCGATTGTCAATCAATGAAAGAGATCTGTTATGGTAGAGATCTAGAAATAGGCCAACTCACCAGATCCGGCGTCTCCGCATTACGAACATCACTCGGAGAGCAGCGCCCACTTTTTCCGGGTGTCCAAACACCGCGGACGCATCTCAGCATCGTAAAACCGAATCCGGCGTTTATATCGGGAATCTGCAAGTAGCCATCTAGTAGCCCGCAAGTAGTCAACAACGGGGGTCAAATGACCAGTCATAAATATGCCACTTTTAACCTCTTTACTAGGAAGTGACCATTTTTTACCTAACCTAGGCTTCCGACCTAGATAGGGACCTTTAACGTGTACCTGACAACGTACCGGCACTGATCACACGGCTCTACTTCCATTCCGAAGGAATGCGTGTGTAAGAATTTTTCTCGCCTGATAAATTCCGGAGGTCTCAGTCGGGAATTGAACCCCGCGTGTCGGGCATACTAGGCGAATACGCTAACCACCACGCCGTACCTCTACGAGTGGGTGAACTCTGAGGGCTTGAGTATTTTTTTTTTCCCGATGGCTCATTCGAGGCCTACATACCGACATGCCTGCGGTCCCTCCCCCAGAGAGAGAGAGAGAAAAAAGTTTCATCTTGCAGATAACACTTTCATCGAGTGCTGCAAACACCAAGCGATGGCCTCCACATGATTTTTTTATCGGAACGCCCGTGGGGCGACGCTACTCGATATCTGACGATCGCATTTGTAAGTTCTACGGAAATCCTCCTGAGATCCTGGATATGCGCAGGAATTTTTTTAGCTAGCCAATGAAACCAATGAAACCAATTACATTTACGAGCGCGTGGCTTTCACAACGCGGCGCTGTGGTTACTAACTTAAAGTTAGGCGTCGTAACAGTCAACCAATTGGAGGACTTTTCAGAAACGTTAATTAAATTTCCAGCTCAATTACTAAGCAAATGTGTTCAACGATCGTCTGCGAGTTTTTGTTTTCTCCAGACTCTTCCATTTCGAATGTTTTCAATTATCTTTCGCGAAAACTTTGGTCAAAATTACCCCCAATTTGGACGTGGATCTCTTGAGACACAGCATAAAAGATAGGTTAGGTCATGGCTATGGTGGGGGGGTTTTGGAAGAAAAGTGGAAAGACGCCGTCTGTTGAGGCAAATCGTCTATTCACCCGACCTTGAGCCCCGGCATTACAAAAGCACCAACCTCCCCCGTTACGTCCTCCCCGTGCGTTAAACATTCAAAGACGAGGCGCGATATAAGCAACACGCGCTTCTTTGCCCCAAATACTGTTGCAAAGTGAAGGGTATATACCAGGGTTGGACAAAATAATGGAACAAGCTCTATAAGGTACACAAACAAATCTATTTCCATTATTTTGTCCAACACCAGTACATCATCCATTTGAGCGCATGTTTCTCCATATACAGTATACTACGCTGTGTACGAGTCGTGTCTATATCAAGGTGACGGAAGAGTGCGGCGGCGGTGACATCACTCTTTGCTCTCAGGAAGGAAAGACCATATGTGCGGTAGTAAGGATGTGCAAAGTGGGTGAATGGGGAGTTGGAATGGGAGAGGCTTCTGCACTAGCTTCCAAAGAACCCCAGGCCTCGTTGGTGTTTGGAAATGGATTTTCAAGCAGCGTTACCGTGTAAACATGCATCCGTCCTGGAAGAATGAACGTGGTAAAAAAAATCCGATTCTAATGACTGATTTTTTTACACAATGATTTATTGCCTTAATCGGACAACTTCCAATAGCGCTCGTAGCTAAATTTTCCTCAACTGATGATTCACAAATATTAATTATTTCACGCGCGACTATCAATGAGTAAAGATAAAGAGGCTAACTTCATAATTTATTATTCCACATAGCCATACATTCGTTCTAAATTTGTACGTTATTTTACAAATATATTTATATAATCGTAATTAAAGTGAAAGTAAAATAAATAAAAATAAACATTCAACAAAAGATTTATTTTTATTTACTTTCACTTTAATTACGATATATATATATTTATTTATTTATTCCTGGTCACTGGTCACTGTAGCGAATATCGCTTTAGGATATTATTGTCCAATATACAATATCGGCTGGGAGCGGAGGCGCGTTCCTGTAATCCCGTTGCTGGGCAGCGTACGAACCGATGGCATCCTACGAAGCCTACGGTCCCGGGTTCGATTCCCGGCGCAGGCTTTCGTTTATTAGTTAGCCTGGGGTACTGGTGTCACCCCTGAGCTTCCATTAGGGAGTCCAGAGCTTAGGGGTGGATCCTGCAGTCTGG
>JAUJYS010000291.1:0-25790 GCA_033995665.1 Melogona broelemanni | reverse complement strand
CTATGACTATTAAGACACACATTATCACTGATGGCTTGGTGGCTGTGTGGTCTAAGGCGTCGACTTGTAGAAAAAAAACAGTTCTGAGATTCTCGGTTCAAATCCCATATACCGGATTTTTTTCAGAAATTGTTTCTGTGTTTGTGTGTGTATATATATGTATGTATGTATGTATGTATGTATGGTGTGGGTGGGTGGGGGTGGGGTTAGGTTAGACCTAGGCTAAATGACCTAGGCTAGGCCTGGGTCTGGACCTCTACGAGCAGCTATGCTGCGTTATGGGGGGTGGCGATAGTTGACCATCGATAGTTGACTATCGATACTTCGATACCATCGATAGTGTTCAAACATTCGCCCATCCCTAAAAAATTTAGGGATGGGCGATTGTTTGAAAAACTATCGGGGGTTTCGATAGTATCGATTATTTCAACCATCGATGGAAAAGTATCGATACCCCTCATACGTAGGGTGTTACTACTCAAGTCAGTCTCACTTGGCCGCAACTATTCTGCATTCTTCCTCATCCGTAAAACAGTGCCTATTCACAGTAGTTGCCTATTGGGTTTTGCCTATGGGCTATGTTGCCTATGGGCTATTCACAGTAGTTGTCTATGGCCTTTGAGGCAAGAGTTTGAACGGCTGTATCTCCCTCAATTTTGCTTTTCGCACCTTAATTTTTTTTCCTTAATCTTCTCCACACGTTTATCATCTAAAAAGTGCCTTCAAAAAAATCCCAGACATCGGCTTATTCTGCATTCCTCCCTAAATCTCAACAAGTAATGTTGTGATTTCATTAATTTTTAGGTATTGAAGTCAAATGAAAATGATTTTGAAAATCGCCAATTATGTGGTAAAACATTAAACGTCACATCAATCATTAATGATGTACTGTACGACTTCCAAACAGTGTAAATTAGGCGATGACATAGAAAACGAAGAAGCTGTAGTTAACGTCGCGAACCAAATACTTTCAATATTTGTGCGCGAATCATTTTTTTTACATTTCTATTCACTCCCCATTTCATTCATTCTCTCATTTCGAACTAGAGAGAAGAAGTGATGAAAGGAAAAAAATATTTGCATCTGACGTTTTCTAGCACCAAAAGCCAAAATAAAAAAAGAAAGAAAAAAAACGATGATGACTGTGCTAGGCTTAGTTTGGTGACTGAATTCACGTTATCAAAGAAAAAAATGGAGAGAGAGAACGAAGACCGCAAAATGCATCGAGAATATTTGAAATTGAAGATAAAAAATATATATGTATTTTCCCCGTCTCATACACACACAAGCAAACCCCTACCCCCCCTGAATTCCATGCCAGGCTTCTCGCGATTGAATTGTACGCAGCCTCGAATAGCTCGCACGTGCTTCGCCAAAAATGGAACCCGAATAATAGCGCCAAAAAGTTGGGGAAGATGGATTTTCGAACACGAAATGAGAATCCATTAGTAAAACCACATTGAACAGGGCCTTGCAGGAATGCGCGCGAAGAGATAAGAGCCTGGCCGCGCAGAACATTGGCGCCCGCCGCTGCGAAATAAAAAAATACGGTTTTTATATATGGGGGAAAAAATGGGTCGGCACTATTCCGCGACGGACTCTGCCGCAACGGGAATCTGCGACGGTCGATCGTGGCTAATGTGAGTGGGTGCTGAAGTCGACTCCATTTTTACGACGGCTGGCGTTTTCTAAATGTGTGGGAAGCGCACAATGCACGACCGATAAGGAAGACATGGATCGTTATTACAGTTACAAGAATTCCAAATGAATTCTGGAAAATAGTAATGGAGGGGAGGAGAAACGACGTGCAATGAGAAAGGGGTGTGGGGATCCACAGTGAATAGAGCCAACGAGATTAACAAATATGGTAGAATCCATTCAAGTGTAGTTGTAAAGAAATATCAACCTCGGTGAGGTCCGCTGTCAAATTTGGTTATCAGGTCAAAAATATAGCGAACGTTGACAGTGAGACAGTGTTAAAAGCATGGCGTTGTTTTTTGGTAATTATTTCGTCGTTGGGCGCACGCTGCAAAAATCGTAATGCAGCGTGCGCCCAAAAAAGTATGTAAGTAAAAAAAAAGTATGTCATCGGACATATTTTTTTCTACTCACTATTAAAATGTTTAACTAATTCATAGATCAGTTGAATAAAAGTCTGCACATGCTTTACACAAATTATTTTTTTATGTTTTAATTTTAACTGTAGTCATACTTGACTACAGTTAAAATTAAAACAGCCTGCCTTAATCACCCCCTACTAACTACATGTAATCCTCATTCTATCCACCATATTAAATCCTAATACGTAAATCGTCAAAATACTCCGCGCGGCGATCATATTAATCTGCATGTCAATCTAAATAAGCTAAAGTATATTCTGTGTCAACTCTCAGCGCTTTATCATAATTATGCATGGAACACATTTTCACTGGGTTGAAGTTGTATAAACGAACCCACGGGGGGAATCGAATCCGGTTGTTGTCGTGCCACAAGCCTGTCTCTGTCAGCCAAGCTACTAATGACGTCTAAAGAGTACAAATGACGGCTATTCTTAGGCCTTATTTCTATTCAAATTATTTCCTTGTTTATCCACCAATTCGCCAGTCGCATAAAGCCAATGAAACCGGTATTCTATCCCCACATCTCTTTAGCTTAGGCTTGTTGCTTTTCGGGGGGAGGACCCGGAGGAGGATATGATGCGCCTACTTCACACTGACACTAAATGCTCTACTAGAAAAATATGGATCTGTGGAAAAATATGCTGAATTATTTCTCTTCACACGATGTCACTCACTCCCCGAGCGACGCTAGAAATGCTTGCTACGTAGGCACCTTCAGACCGAATCGATAGTGACAGATGAAGTTTAATATCGATATTGGGTTTAGGTGGCAGGGACCACATAAGTCGCTAATTGTATATGATATCGATTTCGACGGGAGAGGGGAAGGGAGAATTCCAAGCAAAGGGACGCGTCGTTGAGTCACGGTGCTCCAAGATTCCAGGGGGTAATTGCAGATAATAGTGCAAATTAAACCAAAATTGGAGTCAACATGGGTGAGCCCGTGCTGAAAATGTCTAATCTCGTCGATAAGATAATTGCCGCGCCAAAGGAGCTGCAAAACTGGAGACAATTAGCGCTAACGGTGGCTCATTAATATTCAATTAGTCAGAAAAATGGCTTTCCAAAGTCTTGAATTGAAAACTGATAATTTTCCTCATACTTTGTACGATGGCTCAATTAATAAAATGCTTGTAACACGAGTATTTTTCGTTGAATGAAATTTATTGTTTCAGCGCTATAAAAATATCGTTTAAAATTACTTTAGTAGCATTAGCATCAAGCTAAATTAAAAGCCGAAATGGTCGTATATTTGAAGGTTTGGATATCAATAAAAAATAAAACTTTAGTTGAATTATAATTTAATAGAAACAAAATAACAATATGATAATGATTATGTACCTTTCTTGAGCATAAGCGCAAAACATGAATCGAATAAACTAGAGCCCGAGCTGAGAATTGAACACGCGGTTGTGGTATCGGGAGTTAATTCTTAGACAACTGTGCTGCTAAGTTATAACTGAAATATCACAGATGATATCAAATAGAAATTAATTTAACATTATGTGAACATCATTGGCGTTGTGAACTTGTAAACTTGAATTAATTAATTAAAATTGAATTAAGATTTTAGAATTATTACTTAATTAATTATTTGTTTGTTGTTATCAAGCAGCAAGGAAAAGGTTAAAGAAAATAAATAATTTCTGCCCTTCAAAATCAACCAGCAAGCAAAAAATGAAATAAATATTTTTGCATTTGAAATTTAAGTTAAAAAGATTTTCATTGATGTTTACCAATCGGAAGTTTCTCCAAAACCTCTACGACAAGGTGCTCGGAGACATCCGTCTCAAAACAAGCAAAAATACTTTCCCCCGAATATCCAGTGAACATGGTGAGAGAGAGAGAGATGGAGGCAAAAAGAAAATAAAAGCGAGCTGGAGAAAGACGAGAAAAACCGTGGTGCCCAATTCGTCGTGACACAAAAGCCAATCTCGACATTGCCGGTCACGTTTTCCACACTCTCGTCGCGCGAAACAATGGGATCGATGTGTCTTGGAGAGATCTTACACTATTTTCGGGTTTCAATGGGCATGGCGGAAAATAAAAGATAAAAGGTAGAAATTGAGGGAGGGGTAAGCCTACGTCTATTCCTATCGTAAGGCATCAGGCTTCATCTAGTTCAGGAAAAAAAAATGTACTGGCTCCACATGCTTACAAAAACAAGCGACAGCTTCTGTTTTTATACACATGTAATGATTGATAAAGCCGCAAAGTATTTTAGGTCTTCGGTAATAACATAAAATTAACAAAAGTAACTAAACAATCGCAAATTGTAATATTTAAAAGAGATCATAAAATTTAGTAGTAGGTAGTTGTGTGGTCATGATATCGTAAATTATAAAATGTCGTTGTTTCATTTTAATTTCAGAATCAACAGTGAATCAACACCGAATCTTTAGGAAGTTTCACAAAGTGGTTGTCCAACAGCAACACTGGTAAGTGATATTTCAAGTCCGATATTTGTATTCCACGAATTAACAAATGAAGCAAAAATCATCTATGAAATTGAACCCTGCTCTCATCCATTGCTATGCAGCTCACCCAATGAGCCAAGAGATAGGTATAGTGGACAGATACTGGGTGGCTGTGATGTATAGAGGAATGTAACTTATTTTTTAGACACGTTCACCGTTTAATCCGAACGCGATCGTGCGTCCTTTTTTAATTCTACTCGACATGTCGTTGTCGTCGAGCGACACAAAAGGTCACCAACACTGTAGCAGGCTGTGATGCCTGACTCCCCACCCCGCCTTCCCCCATTCCGGGGGTTCAATAGTATTTTGGCGCTGTTGGCGCGGAACACAGAAGATGTCGGCGCACGTGCTCTTGCGGGGGTTGCCTAGGCGACGGCTACGCGACCCGCCATTGGCGGAGGCCATTTCAGAGTGCAGCGCGTGGAGCCAATCAGCGCGTAGACCCGAGTTGGTGGCGACTTTGACGTCGGCAAGCTGCTAGCACTTGTCTCGTCGCTGGTTGGGGGCGCGACAAAAAAGTCATTATTTCTTCAATTTTGCAATTATACGCGCGCCCACTGGAATATATTTTTTCCACCGCGCTTTTGCAGCGTGGCAGACGACGACTATGTCTATAGATACTTGTACGAGAGCGTACATAGCCACGTTATGATGGTGCATTGACATTTTAGTCTCTTGTTGGTGGAAATGAGGCTGAAAGATAAAAACGGAATTGACAGATAATTTCACGCTTTTTCGCTACCAACAAAAAAATAAAACGATCACATTAAAAAGCAGATTAAGGCCATCAAAAGTCTTTGAACGTCAGCAATAAAAAATTCTAGATTCCAAATGTCTAACAAATAGCTCCACTAATTGCTTTAACGATATATCTGACATGCCTGAGAGCGATTCCAATTATTTGACATCATTTAGAAATCAATTGCGAAGTACGAAGAATACAATTTCATCGGAATTCAATCAGAAGTCATAAAACGCGAGAACCAAATATGACATAATTTGTTCAAACGAGAAATGCTTAATTAAATTTAACTTTCTCTTTTGGTGGCTGATGCACGTTTCTGTTCAAAGTCTATATCCAGCATAAGATATCATCTCCTGATGCTCGAGTTAGGGGCAGGAGATAATGGAATAGATATTTTCTTGTGCGCCAGCTGCATCACGACGGGGAAGAAAAAAATCGTTACTCACTAAAAGGTCACAGCGGATGATCCTACGTGCCAGAATAATTTCATTAATTGTCGACTGTTGCTATATTTTATGCACCTTTGACTCCGTGCTGCAGTACGCACCTCTAACTGTTGATTTATCTGCAACGTGAGGGATACTCGATGGAACATTTAACACGATGGAACGCATTCCTTCACTTGAAACACTAATTATAAAGTTCCGGTGCAATTCCCAAGAGGAAGACAAACAGAGTCTGATGAACTATCTTTTATAAAATAACATTTCTGAAATATTTTTAATTGTCGTTTCCATTTTTAACTATTCATTTTGATTTTAAAAATATTTCAGAAATGTTATTTTATAAAAGATAGTTTGCCAGACTATGCTCGTCTTCCCCTTCGGGACTGCACCGGAACTTCTTTTCTTTTCGTTTCGAAACTTCGTTTATATTGGACCCGTAAGCCTTTCTAATCGCCACTACGACTGTCATGACCAAATATTTTGCTCGAGCACCATCTAACGAACATCCCTTTACACTCCATTAGCAGCTAAACGGTGAAAAATAGCATGTCATCATCCCTTTGCCAGCAAGGAACGATATGCTACATCAAATATATTCGTACATTATTGAGATATTCAACAAGGCACTCGACATGGCATAGATACTCAGCAAGGCACTGACGCCATCAGACGCACGCAGTTAAATACTGTACGATATTTTTCGATTTCAAATTGGTTCCTTCCATCAGAGTTTGACAAAGCCCACGTTGAACTTTCTCGACGTTGTCACCAACGCAACCCTTCATTCGAATCACCCCCGTCGTTTCCATTGTATCTCGCTGGAATGCGCTGGAAAGCACGTCTGGCGCAGGCGAAGCGTGGTGGTAGCCGCGCGCAAAATTGAGTTCTCACTTAATAATATTTAAAAATCCGGCAGCAGCGTTTTTGCCCTATCATGCGCGTGCGGCGCGTGCGGCTCGGGCTCCCGAGCGCACCAACGAGAAAGCGAGCGGCAGAGAGAGACTGAGCGTTTAAGTGGATGCGAAATGTTCTGCTTTGCATATAATATACACATGAGTCTATGGGAGGTGGCGGAGGGGGAGGGGAGGGGATGGGGGTGAAGAGATCGCTCCTCTGAGCGTTAGCTCCTTCCATAAAAGCTCCTCCATAAACGCGGTTCCACGTCATCGTCTTGCCTTCCTCGGATTCGCCTGACCTCACACATGGTGTGTATTTGTTGCAAACTCACTAATGCCATAGGGTCAAGAGGGATGAAGTTACCGCTTAAAAGACTCACTGAGCTTTTATTTACCTAAACTTATCTAACCGAACATGACTAACCTAACTTGTAGGTGCGGTCGTCATAGTCCAGCGGTTAAGCAACCGCTTGTGATGCAGCGATCCCGAACCGATGGCTCAGTGGATACGGTGACATCCCACGAAGCCGACGGCCCCGGGTTCGATTCCCAGCGCAAGCTTTCGTTTATTCGTTAGCCTGGGGTACTGGCGTCACCCCTGAGCTTCCATTAGGGAGTCCAGAGCTTAGGGGTGGATCCTGCAGTCTGGCTATTCCAGCTGCATCCCTCTTCCGTTCCCTTCCCTCACACATCTCCAAAGAGACACGAAGGGTGCAGTATTCCTGTAGTGCATTAGGCGCCACGGTGAATTAAAAAAAAAAATTTTGAGTGGTATGAACTCATGGATTGTTTAGAAAGCAAATTTTACGTACTTTAACAAATGTCTTAATGTTTACTTAAATCTTAACTTACTCAATTCGCAGAAAAAAAATTTACATTAGGTCACTATTGCCGTAGGGAATGAATGAAACCATAAACTTAGCAAAAATCACAGATGTTTTTGTTATTTTTTGTCGCTGATCCTGTTTGATAATTACTGTGCTTCATGTTAACCCCGCTATAGCCACAGCCATTTTTTTCTGCCAAAAGCACCGTCATTTTTCTCATCTTTGACGTTTATCCTACTTGATCTTTCGTCTGCGTGACATATAGCCCGCTATGAAATACGCCGTGTGAGGCTAGACGAATCCGAGGAAAACAAGACAGGGACTGGATACCCATGAAATCGAGCCCTCACATTTTCCCCGACGAAAGCGTCTGGCGAACAACACGGTACGTGTGTGGATGGTGCCAGAGACACACGAGAGCTCGCTCGCCGTCTCCGCCACGCGCTCACAACACACTGAATGGAATTTACATTTGAATTAAAAGCAGAATTAAATTTCGATGGTGCCATTATATTTGCGTTAGACTAATATAAACCTGTCATGAAGACGGCGAGGTTCTCTCGAATATCATGCACGCCAGTCACATACTCGCGTTTTTGGTGGCCGGGCACGTACGCTGGCTGTTAGGAGGACCGGGACCGAATGAGGTGGTGAGGGGATGTGGAGTCGAGTGCTGAGAAGGAGCGGACAGATCTTGCACGCTCATGAGGGTGTTTTTTTCACGGTGAAGCGAGGCGTTTTAATTTGGGTGCATTCCGGGCGTTGAAGCTTAATAGCATCTATTCCAATTTTTTTATGCCTGATGATTTTATTTTTCTGATTCTAACAATGTTATCGTTTTTCGTGATGAATTAATTTTTCTGTGAGTTCTGAAAAACGAACAAAATTTTAAGACAGTAACAAAGTCATGAAAATAATTTTGAGATGTCCTCAATGGATATCGAGTTTATATTAAATGCCTTTCCTTAAACACTGTTGAGTTTTTCGAAAAAAGTCAAAATGCTAAGTTGGACAAATTTAATATTATTTAATATTTGTACCAGTTAACACAAATTATTACAATTTAAAATAAAATAGTCACATCTCAGTTAAATTAAACTATGTTGAAATTAATTTTAAAAGCCAGAAATTGTTATCATATTTGTAATAATACTTTTAAAATCCTAATCCAAAGTTAAATTGCTTTAATTCGCACACTAACTTGGTTATTTCTTTTAAAATGCATTCAAACATATAAACACATATTTAGCTTTCTATGATATTAACTTAAATTCCCCATTTAAAAGATAATAAGACGAAATTATTGTATTGATATTCCAAAAAAAAAAAATATTTTGTTATTCTGAACGCAGGGCAGAGCGTTACTTTCAGTGAAAGGTAATTAATCAACGCACAAAAAATATCTGGAATTCAAGATGGCGGCTTGCGGTTGCTTCCCAAATCAGCATTGATTAATCAGTGCGGGGGACACTTGATTGTTTTTATTGTGCGGTATCATGCAGACGTGACAGCTTAATTCCCTACGCCGTGATAGGAAAACTAAAAAAAAACTGGAAATGCCAAAAATAAAAAACTAACCTGACGCGGGCAATGTGACCGAGTTGAGAAAAAAATATTCCCGGGGGTAATCCCTATCGTCTTATTTCGTCGAGTACGTGACAACCGCATCAGTCTTTACCATACACGCTTCGTCTAATTTAATTATGGACAGTCTGCTCTGTAATAAAAAAAATCCTAAGGCAATTGGGAGTACGCGACGGGGCAGCAAAGAAAGTATATACCACCAGGGGGCGTTGGAAGCAGGCGGTGGACGTGGAATGGAGGGTTGGTAAATGAAAAGCGGCTGTAAAAGAAAGTTAACCGGAATCACGTGCGTTTAGACTTTTACAGAGGAAAAAAAATGTGCTGATTAATAGCTGCTATTACAGCTAAACGAACTCGAGTCTCACAACGTTGCTGAGTGAGGCCGTCCATTTGATATTGATTTGCAGCTAAGAAGCAATACAAGCCAAAGCCTACGCAAAAGTCGGTGAAATAACGAAGAGATGTGGGGGATTTGGCATTTGACGGGAACATGTGCTAACATGAACCGCTGGATTTCTATTAGGAAACGCGTTGTTTTCGAAGTAACATAATTGCCGATGTTAGACTTTCATC
This sequence comes from Melogona broelemanni, assembly GCA_033995665.1. Classification (NCBI taxonomy): domain Eukaryota; kingdom Metazoa; phylum Arthropoda; class Diplopoda; order Chordeumatida; family Chordeumatidae; genus Melogona; species Melogona broelemanni. The sequence goes on along the minus strand of JAUJYS010000291.1, from coordinate 16,122 downwards.
TAAATGACCCAATGATGCTGAGATACGAGTGCTGTGTTGCAAACGTTTTATGAAGCAGTTCAAATAACTAAAATAAAGAAACTGAATGTGTTTTTCGGCCCACAGCAGCTCATCCATAATTAACAAATAAAAACTGGTTAATACATTTTAAAACTATTACACTCCCTATATGATTTAAAAATCGATTATTGGCAAGGATAATTTTTAACAGTCATTTAAATGAACAAAATTAAATTTGGTACTTACTCGAGTATATTCTTATCATGTTTCTGCATTATTATAAATTTAAGTTGTTAGTTTCCATTCATCGCGTTTTTTTACTTGAATTAACATTGCAAACAAAGTGTTCGTTCAGCTAAAACCACATTTCGTGATACCGGACTTAAGAATATAAGTGTCAGAGCACATGAAGCCAAAAAAAACAACAACTTTAATTTATTTAAATGCCTGATGATAGTGCGGCAATTTAATTCATCTCTTGCAGTATAAAGACACTTGGTCTAAATAGTCTTGTAACAAAGTTTGTTTATAATGTAGCTAAGGAGGCGTTTAAATAAATAAAAGCTTATTTGTTTATCACGGGCTCGCAAAGAAGCTCGTTTGGCGGCGCTGCGGGCGTTTAGAAGGTTGAAAGTTATTATAAACACGTGCTCAATTTTCCCGTTGTTTTGCTAATATTTGCTATATTTTTATGTAGACACTGTACGCACTCGTTGTTGCAAAGATGGCTACTTTAAGTGCCAGTATCTTCGGACTAAACTTAAGATTGTTTTTGTTTTCGAAGCACGAATGGAAACCGGATCCCGAATCCCTGATAAAGACACGAGAGAACGATCAATCTGTCAGTGACATTTTTTGTACCATATACGTTGGGGGGGGGGGGGGTAAGAGATGCATTTAGGGGGAAAAAGTAGAAGGTGTATTGTGGAGTGGAGGAGAGGGGGTGTCATAACGGAGCAGGGGAAAAAATGGGAGACAGGGGATGATAAAAAAGTTTAAAAAAGTCACGGCACACACGCTCGTCAATCCAGAACTCGTTCCTAGAATATAAATCAGACCAATTCTATAAATTCAAAGTGGAACCAACCGCTTGGAAACGTTGGAACAGTCGAATTCTATAAATCTACCATTGAATCTTTCAAATTAATCTTCCATTGGATTTCATCTGTTTCGTGTTTCCTAGTGAGTTGACCATGGCTTAATGATTTGATATACGTGTGCATTGGATACATAGTCACATTTTCAAAGCATCCTAACACATTACCAATATACCGGTACATAAACATTTACAATATTTGTATATATTTTGGAGTGCATCATTTTATTAAACAAAAATAAAATTAATTGATTACCGGAAATGTTTTTAAAACTAATACTTTTATTATTTATATTTAACTTACATATTTCCATTTGTCACGGTTTGCAAGATTTGAAAATAGGACGATATTTGTAAAATAGCCATTTATAAATTTTACGAGTAAATGAATTACAGGATTACTACAGGATTACTGCACCCACGTGTCAAATATTATAAACAATATAAGAAACATAAAGTTGTTTTTGGTTGAAAAATTATAATTTGCTTAGAATTCAATTTTGAATCGATATTTCCATAAATTTAAATGAAGCATTAAAATGAAGAAACAGCAGAAAGATTCCTGACAATTTTGAAAACACTTCTGTCATTTGCTTCCATTGTAATAATGAGCATGAAAGTATTTCCAATGTAGCGATTCAATTCAGTATTGTATAAGATCCCTGAGAAATGTTAACTAAAACCTGACAATTACCAGAAAGAAAAGCCACAATGTACTAGGTTTTACGGTCACACTCTTCAAACTTTTACGATTGAGTACTCGGGTTCGGTTTTTACGTTCTATCCCACTTTCTCTCCTATCCCAACCACACACTGTGGAGTTGATACCTCTTATCCCACAACTTCGCCACCGTCCCTCCTAGCCACCATTCCCGACTATCTTGTCCACGTCGTAATACAATAGCACACTCCAATATGTGTTGTATTATGGGAACTCGCAGATTGAAGCCATCAGTTATCTTTTGGGAAGAAAGAGGAGACGGATGGACGGACTAGTGGCGACGGCGACGTAGGCCGATCCCAATGATTCGACCAAAAAGCTGCTCGCGCCGTGTTTGGAGCTTACTCACGTTCCGAGTTGAGGAACGTAATCGGCGGATGAAAAAATGTGATTCAAAAGCAAATCATTTCAAACGTTTCCTGCATTTGAATCAGTTGAGTTAGGACGTCTATCAAACATAAGAATCAAATGTAAGAACGTATACAGCGCCTAAACAAAGACGAACATGTCGCATTTACATTTTCGCCAGAGTTTTACAGAGTCCACATTTTTACAGAGTTCGCTAGGATCTGTTCGTCTGGCGAACTCTGTAGAAATGTGAACTCAGTAAAACTTTGGCGAAAATGTAACAGATGCATTTTTTTTTTAAATCGCGTGGTGCGCGAGTCTTTAATCGTATAAATTGTAAGATTCACGTGAAATAAATAAAGTTTTAATGATACGCAACCAATAAAACTAAGAAATGGTCGCGAGAAAAGGAATAAGTTATTGAGAGTTAAAAAATTAAGACTCGGCACCCGTAGTGAAGAGGTCAAGCCGGCCCACCGGTGGTATGCTAAATACTTCAAGTGGGAAAAAATGGATAGGGGGGTAAAACCCATTCAACTCCCATTGCAAATCGAACCTTGTTACAGTGGCGAACCCAAAAAAATGTGAGGAGGGTCTTAAGTGTTTGGAAAGCGATGTTCCTTTGCCGGCCGCCAGATATTTGAATTTATTCTCTCCTCGGTGAGTTGTGTCCCTCCAGCATACACAATACACCCTGGCAAACACACGCACACCCACGTATGCACGCGCGCACATGTACTTGAGCGTGTATGGATTCGTGGCTAGTAGTGCCTGTCTGTGTAAATACCAACGCGAGGCTACTGGCTCCAAACACACGGAGAGAAGAAATTGGTCGGCAAACGGACGCACCAGCACGCTCGTCCAAACATTATCTCGCGTTTTCACATTGGGTGCGATTCTCAAACCGTGGCCGAATCTTCATTTGGGCGCTTATAAGCACTTGAACTGACCAAACAAATTTTAGTTTTATAATCATGTTTGCCAACCAAGCTAATTTTGTAATTATTGAAAAATGTTCATGCAGTTAGGAGCCGTTTGCGAATAACTGAAGAATAAATATTTGTAATAATACTGCACTTATATTGTACTTAAATGTATATTGTACTTTTATTGCAAAACTGTTTAATGAAAATCGAGTTTTGTAATATAAGTTGCCGTACTTATCCTTGTGGTCGTGGATTACAAATTATTCATTCTTTGGCGCTAAGAATTGATTATTGTCTAGTTTGTTACTAAAATTAATTTGTTATTGAAGGTGCTTTATTTTATTTTTAAAATATTAAATATAAATTCCCATGTTCTCAAGGACAATTAAAAATATCTTATTAGCCCATATTTTGGATCGCATCTTTCCAAGTAATTTAACGATAATTTCTGACTTTTTTTTGTTAAAGTTGGGCAGCGACTGGCTTAAACAGCAAAGTGGAAAAACGCTATTTACAAATTCAGCCTCGTTCAAGCGGCAGATGCAAACTGAATTCGACCATGTGAACTTTTATCCTTTCTCCTCTTATCTTTCTCCACGTTCCATGTCTCGCTAAACGGAGACTTTTTGAACGAGGGCTGATCAAAAAGTAAGTGAAAACATCTATGACTAGCGGTTTTCTAAAGCAGTTAGCATTTATTTTCGAATGTTGGGTGAGCGATTAATATCGCATTGGTGTTGCACGAGAAAAATAAGCACACGTCTCTGTTGTGGTAGAAACCTTTGCGAATGACCCACTTGATGATGTGTTGGTGGTCCTCCCAAAAAGAAAATGCGATAACGAAGAACACATTTTCGAAGACTTATCCTCCGGGTACCATTGAAGCATGTATAGTATACAGAAACCTAATGGGAAATAATAACCGTGTCATATACGTAATGGAATGAACGCATGTTCGAATAAGAATAATTCGAACTAAAAAAATTGATCGTGCTGCTTTTAAAACTTGAGTAATATTCGTTCTGTAAGCTCGCAAAAGTATTGCTTGGCAGCAATCTTTCCTGTTCTTCCTTTCCCGCCTATCTTCCGACCCTTTTTATTCATTTATTATCCGACACTATCTGACCTTCCTTTAAAATTAAATAATCTCATCCTACCTATCATCTGACCCCTTATCCCTGCATAAATTAGGCACACGTGATAGGCTCCGACGAATTGGTGAGCTGACCTCGGTCAGCACGGTACAAAGTAGTCAAGGACAGCCTATCAAGAAGAAAGCTGACAGGTGCGCCGCGATCGGCAATATAGAGAAACACGCACTTTCGCCGAATTCTTTGACCCGACCTGAGGTTACTCTCAATTTTGTCGCTGAAGAAGCTGGTTGTCTCTGTCCCCTGTACAACAGCGTTGCTGTCGACGCCGTTATTCCTCGACCTTGTGTTCGAAGGAAAAAGTTCACGCGAGTATATTTTTTTCCGCGAACTAAATAAAAATAGCAGAGTTGGGCAAAATTAAACTAAATAATCGGTTCCTGTGATTGCTCGACCAACGGACGAACTGTTCCTGCCCGGTTATTTCCGGTCCCATGATGGTTTTCGACGATGCTGTTGGATTACCGGTTACCTGCTTAAAAATGTGCACGTAGCACATTTTCATCATCGTCGCCATGATAAGTTCGGACGGGGGTTCGAATCGCCGTACACCGAGTCGGTCGTCGTCGACGTTCCCGCCTGAGCCGTGAGTTGCTGAGGACCGATCATCCTCACCAACCAATTGGTAACGTTTTGCTAGCCAGAGTTAATCTTGGCAAAGGCGCGGTGAAACTATTTTCGCGTGCGCAAACTTTCGAGCTCGATTGTTAAAAGTAAATAACTGATCTTAAATTTTACAGGTTCACATGTCAAAATTAGGAGTCTAGTTGAGTCGGTGAAACGAGCAATAAACGCCGAGCTAGAAAGACAGCAGCAGCAACAACAACGTGTCACTGGCATTATCTGTGCAGTGAAATTGTTGGAAATACCGACGCCACGATATATAAAGTCGTCTTTTTTATGGGCACCACAAGCCCTCCACATTACGCCGCATAAGTGTTCTTTGAAGGCACACAATATTTGATATGTAACACCCGGGGTGAATTGACGGAGGTGGGGAATGGGAAAGGGGGGAAGGAAAAAGTGCGCTCGCGGGGGGAACGATCCCACAGGCCGGGGGAAAAGTCGACATCGCGCTGGCAATTTCTTGCGCCGCAGCACCGAGCAAATCCAATAACCCTGGCTTCAATTCATCATCCGCACAATGTTCTTATGCTTTTTCCGGATGCACATTATCTGGGTGCACGCACAGCACTATTTTTTCGAAAGGTTCGTAACTCACGTTGCGAGTGCGCTGGGACAATGGCGGAAGCCATCTCGGGGTTGGTGGGGTTTGTTTCCTGCCTGCCTTTACTACAATGGGTACAGTAACAGTTGACTTTGGTTGGCGAGATGTCTAGTCAATGGTGTTTTAGCTTGGCTGGGTTATCACTGTTAACATGTCATTAGGTGTGGACATTTTGGGTCGGTTAAGTTATGATAAATATTTCCGTGTGGTGTTGTGGTTAGCCGACCCGCGAGGCTGGTTCAATTACCAAGCGAGATAAATTCGTGTAAACGCCTTCCGTTGGAATAGAAGCAACACCGTGGGACTCGTATCAGTGTTCAGGGACAACGCCGAAGAAAATAGACGAAGATAATAGATATAGACTGGCAAAATCGCGTTTAGAATTTAATATTAAAATATTATTTGAAATACTGGTTGACATTTTTACTATTTTTACTACGAACAGAGAGCCTGGCATAATCGCGTTTAGAATTTAATATTAAAATATTATTTTAAATATTGGTTGACATTTTTTGTCAGGCTCTCTTCGTCTATATTTTTCTTCCTAACTCATATATTTTTACGTATCAGAACGATTTTTCAGGAACACGTTAAATAATTCTATCTTGACCTCAAGCCTATGCTAGGTTAAATATGACCAAGTCCCCTTCTGAAGGTTTAGTGATTAGCACGTCTCTTACAAGCAATATAAAAAATGGAAATTGACTAATCAACAATGGTTCGATTCCAATTTCTAAAATTCTAATTTAAACAGTATTATAGCGACACCATTCATGAATATGAACTAGTGGCTTGTAAAATGAATGGTTCACGATATTTTCACAAATGATACTTTATTTACCGAATGACCCTTGCGCTAACACAACAATGTCAGGACAAAACGGGAACCCGCGTACAGCGCTATCAGCATTCACACATCTTGCAATATAATACGTGTCCCTATGACGGCCCTATTCCCAGCTATCTTTGCGCTGATGCTGCGTCTGCGAGACGAACGAAAACGTTACCGCGAATGACGTCATTACCACATACGTCATCAGATTGTTAGCTTTTAGCTTAGTAATGTATTTCCGATCAACTTTGCACCAAAACAAGTATGTGAAAAGAAGTGACGTTCCCAGGATCTGTAAAAACTATGTTTTAAAAAAATACTTTTAACAAGTTCAAAATACATGTGTTTTCCAGAGTACCCAGTTATTGATTTCCGCAGCGGACTTTCGTTTATTCGGTCCCGGAGTACTGGTAGAAATAGGCCCCTCAGGTATTGATATAGCAGTCCAAGTGGTACTGAATTTACTGGTAATGATATTATTTTCAGAGTATAAAGACATACTGTAGCTTGGATGCACCGATAAAGTATGGGTTTATTTGAAAAAAAAATTATTATTGGCATTCTCTTCGAATGGCTTCTTACATTCTAAACATATCAAATTATGATTAATATTATAATAATTATTCTGTATGTTGGTGAAATATCTGTTCAAACGGGAGAATAATAACATTTGTATATTTAGGCAAAATAAACTTAATAATTACATACGTATATGAGAACACGTTTTAACTAGCGCTTTTCTTTTCCAATGAATAGCCACGCTAGATTAAAATGTCAAAATCGGAACCACTTCCACCAGAAGAAGCCATTCCCCACGCATGATTATGTCCGCCCCACTGATCATTGACCCAATCTACCCAAATGGCGTCCGGCATACGACGCGCATATTGTCTAACCCCGGACCAGATCCCAAATGACTTCAGAGAAAAAAGTAAACGTGCAGACCATGCATATAAATTGAGAGAGTACGTAGAAGTTCGTCCACACACACACACACCCACGCGCATACAACCCCATCCAAACTTGAGATCGCAAGTTCATTTTGCGCTGCTGTGTTTGCCCAGTCTACTCCTTGTGGAGATGCAATATAGACGCGAGGGAGGGGTGAGATGTAGAGATGGAGAGAGAGAGCGAGAGAGAGGTTTGAACTGCACAAATATTGCTTTTGGTGGCGACGACTGGGACAGAGTAATATGAGAGCGGGAGAGTGAGCAGCCCTGGCTATAAGTCGGCGTGTGAAGCACTCCACTGAGCCGGGCTGCCGCCGAACCGCCACGTCGTCTTCGAGTGTGTCACCCTGAAACTGGAACCATTTCGACGTACTTAAGAAACAGGAATCCACTGGAGATTGTACTCTGGAGACCCTGCTGTCAAATTCAGTCCATACTCGGGTCATTGTTCTATCATAATCAATTGTTTATATTTTGAGTTTTGGTGTAGAACAATCGTGTAAAATAATGATCGTGTCGTCAGATATTCTTTTTAGATTATCCATCACGATCTTTTCTCTAAAACTTAAGATTATTTTAAGATTTGCAAAAACTATATATTCTTTATAATATAATATCATATCTCTTAAATCTTTACTACTCTCTCTCTTTTAGACCTTTTTCTTTAGATCTTCTCTCTAAAACTTCACTTTTAGACTTTCTCTTTAGATCTTCTTTTGACCTTCTCTTGAGGATTTTATCTATTGATATTATCTTTAGATATTTTTGTTCATATTCTCATTAGATATTTTTTCTAGATATTTTATCTAGAAATTCTACCTGGACCTTTTCTCAAAATATTCTCCCTAGATACCCATCTTTCAAATTTAATATTTGTTTCCCTATTTCCGACTACCAATTCACAGTTCCCAATTCCGACCGATCTCACCATAGAACTTTCCGGTCACGGCTATGTTATAAATAGGATGAGAAGAGAAAATGGCTATTTCCAGGACGGAGAATAGTGGAGTGGTATAGGGATGTTAGAGTTTGGCGATGGGGGTTACATTACACGCTATCGGTCCGAACGTTGAATGCACGTGTATACCAAATAGGCCCGTATCAGTAACGCGATATCGCATTCGCCTATCGTTCGTCCGTATAGGCCAGCATGTAAAGCAGACGTGTACCTATTCCACCGCGCATGCGCATGGAGGTCAACGAGGATCGGACATTCCCGTCATACAGGGTGCGAATAATTTCTTTACAATTGATCATGGTTTATTTTTCAATGTAAATACGGGAACAATAGAAAGTGCTGGAGGTCTACAGAGATGTTCGGTGAGTTATTTGTGAGGCGATTGTGAAAAATTCAAATGAAACTGTCAGTTACCTGTCACTAAGCATCACAACTAGTTCAAATAGCCGTCAGAGATCACTATCAGAAATCAATACACATTTTTACAAAAGCAATTGAACATTTATTGCAATCTGTATTTCATCACGATGCTTATCTTCAAAATCTTCTATAAACTCTGCCCTAAAATTCCAATAAACAATTATGCTATCAACTCATTTGTAGCATACCCTGAAATTACTTCAACTGTGCAGTGTATATACGTCAATGCAAATAAATCACAAACACCAACACGTCTAAACATTTCACAAACAGCGAACTACGGAGATGTACATCGTAAACTAAACGGTAGAAATATCACGCACCAAAATGGTTTTATTACCACGTGACTAAAATCAATACGAATGTGTATAGTGCTTGAATCAGTCCTCCTTTCACCAGAAACAAGATAGATGAGTTGCGAAAATAGAAGTTGAAGTTTATTGTGGGATTTCGAATATCTGGCCGTACACAAAGTGAACGAATGACGTAGAGAGGTTACCAAAGCTGTTCGTTTTTGAGCACACAGTAGTCCGCCTCAAATATAGAAAGTGGTATCCCGGCGACAATTTGTGTTTAGAGAGTTTGTAAAATTGTGATGGCGGAAAATTTGATTTAAATTGGCTCTCTGTTTTGTCTATGAAGAGCCAAAGCGCTCTTGGTCCGCAATATCACTTTCCCAGCATGACGTTTAAACGCAATTTCAAAGTTGAAAATTGTCTTTCGTGGTATTTTGCGGGGAATTTTGCGCCGTCGATGTACTTGGCAGCAGGCAGCTACGAAATTCGCGGCATCATTCCACTTATTAACCGCCTCCAATATACGTGCAAATTGGCCGTATAACCAAAACGAGGTTAGAACGTTGGAATAACTCGCCAAGAGTAAAGGTTTCATTTCAAGCTTCAAGCCCACAACAAAATTTAAATCTATATTAAGCTATCAGATTTCCGCATTGAATAATTTGATATTAGTACAACCGGGGACAAAAATACCAGAATCCAGTTTCGTTAAATTTCAACGCCTTAGTTTAATTGCAAAAATTCTACTTTGAAAGATTCTGTCTAATCTAGGAGTATTTATAAAAACTTGTAAAAATTGCGGCATTATTCTGAATTATTAAAATCAACAATTGACAAGAAAAATACCAACTTACGTTTCATTAGATTGGATTGGATTGGATTTGACGGTGAGCATCCGCTCAACCGTCGTCACCCCCATGTACCCCCATTGAAACATTAAAACTGAAATACCGTTGCCCACATAAAAGTTGAAGTGAAAACCTTGTCATAAACATTACATTTTTGTTTCCTCATTTGCTCCTTCCCCCTCTGCTTCCCCTCTCATTGGACTCACGAGTCTACCGTTCGATCGCCGAAACTGGCGAGCTGGGACTCGGGGATCGGCATCGATCGCCACCAATCCACCCGACGACAATATTTAAAATTGACACGGCCAGTCCCTGTGTTGTTCATATTAAGGCGTTCGCTTCAACGCACGTGCGTTGGCCGTCATATCCAAAGAGCCACACACGCCAAACGACAATCCTGGCCTCGCCACGTCTGGACCGGTCTTGAGCCCATACGTCACTGTCAGGGGCAGCAGGGTCAAACTCGTTTGGGAAACGAAAAGACGGAGGTGGCGGTGATGGTGATGGTGGCACTAGAAATGACGTAGAACCTCCAAAGACCAATTGGCCAACTTTGGTCTCACAAGCGACCTGCTCTGATTAGAATTAGGGGATGATCGATTAGAATTTGGGGATATGATTTATTAATACAGTATTGAATAAAATGATATTGGTTTCAAATTTGCTCTGGTCTGCACTGGTTGATACGTCAATTATACTGCTACGTTCAAAAAGTTATGAGAAAACATTATAATGAACATATATGAATTTAAACATTAATATTTTGGAAATAGTGTCCTTGTGCGACAATACACTTCTCCCAGCGGTGATATAATGATTGAAAATATTTTGAAAAGCCATCCCAAGTAACGTCCTGTAACGCGTGTGGCGAATTTTGCATAGCATCCTGTGCTTCGGTTAAGCGCTAGTTTTCTCCGATTGGGAAAGTACTTTTTTTCTACGATTTCATTCCAAAAAGTGCAAAACTAAATAAAAGTAGAAAAAAGTCGCCAAGACCCATACAAATTTTTTTTTTCACGTCTCCGAGAGGCGATTCGACAGAAACAACCAGATCTGTCGGAGACCAATTTCAAGACTTATTATACTACCTCGCTCACTGATCATTGGGGGTGCTGGGGCATCGTAAAAAAATGGCATTGTGACACTACGTCACCCAAAATACTCAATTAAAGACGATTTAAGGAACAACGCCGCTTATCACACGATGCTATACAAAATCCGACGCAGGCATTGCAGGACGTTATTTGAAATGACTTTTTAAAATATTTTCAGTCATTATATCACCGCTAGGAGAAGTGTATTATTGCACAAGGACACTATTTCGTAAATAATAATGTTTAAATTTATATATGTTTATTATAATGTTTCCTTACAACTTTTTCTCATAACTTTTTGAACGAAGTATGTACATGGCAATTAATTAAAATTAATAATTGAGAAATGACATGATGGTCTCTGTTACATTAGCACTGGATGTTCAAATTCAACGGTCAATTAGCAAAATGGCTACCCTTCCGTATATCGAAAGGATCGCCATTAGATATCGTGTTGATTTTTGAATGAGTGGCCTGTATTTGTTTTAAATATTAATTATGGTTTCGAATCTCGGAGGTATCAGACTATATTTATGATTTGGACTGTGTTATGTATGTTTGTCAATGCATATCAGAGCTAAACATTATATCAAATCCCACTCTTTTCAAATACCGTTTTCCCAATAAATGACGTATTTTTTAAATGATAATTTAATTATAATTAATATTTATAAGGACAATTCGGGTTCGAATCCCGAACGTTTTTACGATTTCAAATACCGTTTTCCCAATAAATGACGTATTTTTTAAATGATAATTTAATTATAATTAATATTTATAATGACAATTCGGGTTCGAATCCCGAACGTTTTTACGATTTCGTCTAGTGCTTTGTCCGTGAATATTAGAAATTTGTGAAGATATATTATCACGGATGAAGCTGGGTTAAATTTAAAGCTACTGTATCCATTTCATATTCTTGCGATATTTAATTGACTGTGTAAAACACATTCGACAATGCGACTAAGGAAACCATCATACCATTGTCTAGTTTGTCAAACACTTGAGAAAAATATGAAATCATGTAAAATTTAGTGTAGTGTAAATTTTAAAAGGGTTTTAGTGAAGAGTACTCGCGTCGGAAAGATTTAGTCCACTCCACCATCCATTTCCATTAGCGCTTCTCTCCGTCCAACCTAATTATGGGTAAAGCTTATCGTGGAGAAAGCGGAGAATGTGTCTCACGATGTTCCTCCGGGTTTTCGCCAACCCCTACTTGTTGACACGGAAGCAGAGATTGGCGATAGACTTTATATATGCAAATTGGCCGCCACAATTTATGATTAATTTGTTTGTCCCCCACCCCTCCCTCACTGAACTTCTTTCCTGCCACACTTCCTGAACCACCAATTAGGTACCAAACACTGGAGACGCACTCTCGTGACATGCGCGCTAGTTGTAGACAACACTAATTAATTCAAGAGAATACGGGGAAAGAAAAGCCACGTACATATTCGAAACTGTATTGAAATTGCGCTGAAATTTTATTTTAAAATTAATTTGTTATAAAAATTAATTACCGACAAGTATTTCAAATGCCTATAATTTATGGTGTTGACAGTGAGATACAGTTAATTCTGTGGCTTATTAAAAAATTTGCAAATCGCTATTAGAATCCATGAAATGTCTGATGTTTTATTCCTGACTAATATGATCTCCTTTCCAACCATACCCCATAGTCGTTGCTTTGGCAAAGGCTAGGGGGTGGTTAACTCCCCCTGGGCTCCCTGTCTGGAAGCTCGGGGGTGAAATCAGCGGGCTGCTTACCCGCTGCTTAGGATAACAAAGGCAAAATTTGGATATTATTGACAACATATTATCTTCAAAACCATTATATAATATCCGCACGCAGATGAAATATTGTACTTCGACTTTTATTCTAGAATTTAGAATAATGTGACTTTTCGGTGGGCCCGACGTTCGCTGACATTCGAACCGAATAGATCTATTTTCGCGTTCAGCGTCCTCCTGGATTCCACAAACTCAATTTTTTTGTGGAATCCCTGAGGATGCGGAACACGATAATAGAGAAAATAATAGTTCTCGGTTGAGAATTGAACCCGTGATCACGGGCATAAAAAGAGAACACGCTAACCACTACACCAAACGTTACCTCCGATCACTTCTGACAACATCAGAAAGTTTCCTATGCGAGCATATCGCCATAGGATTTCATACCGCGAGCCAAATTTGCGTTCCACGAAGACTTGACAGGCTCAGTGTCCATCAAAAAAATGATTAACAATCACCCCCCTACGCCATCCGTCCATCCTCCTTGTCTTATCTTCGGCCTATGCGCCAACGTGAACACACAAAGTTTTCGCTATACAGAGTAGCGAATCTTTATTGTTTGCCAACACGGTGGAAAATCGAACTTTTACACGGGAAGAATCACGACCGGAGAAACGGATATCCGGTCTGGCCGTGACTTGGCAAAGTCCATCCCGAGTTAAGATCAACAACCTGCCATGAAATATCTTCTTAAACCCCTAGCTTTAAGAGAAGGCTACAACGTGTATGTTTTATACAGGTTTTATATTAGAGCTTTTGCTATTCGAATCTTTGGTTGGTGAGCAATATTTAAAAACTTTTCAGTTTGCAGAATCTTGCTAGGTATGCTTTTTTGCTCGGATTTCTTGAAAAGTTCGTAAAAGTTGTTTAGAAAAGATTCGCCGAGCAAATGCCCTAATGTAAATCCAGTAAAACTGAAACGCCATTAGTGGTGTCTAATACACCCAGGATCGTGGATTCAATTTCCCACCGAGATCTTCGTAATTTTTTGGCGAGATAAATTCGTTCGCGGGCCTTCTTTAAGAAATAATGCAGTGTGACCCGCGTATATGAACCGTGAGTCTTTTCGGGCTGCGAATTTTGCATTTTGGAGGTGCCACTGCGTTGGAGCAACTGGCGAGACATTAATAACGTGCATTGATGTGTCAGTGAGGAAATGGCGATTCCCAGCTTCGCACGGGCGGTGCTGCTGCATTTAAAAAAAAAACCTGAAACAGCCCATAAGTTTACAATGATCTACTCCATATCTGTGCCAAACTTCATTACAATCCGACCATTTTTAGCTGAGTAATGAGCTACGGCAAATGGGAGCCCGATTTTGTGACTCACGGAGATACACCTTCTGGTGGTAAAATCGTATTTAATTGACGAAACGCCACTAGCATCGAACACAGAATCCAGTATCTAGACCTGGGTCAAAAAAAAAAAAAATATTAGCTCCATCTAGTGATAATTGAAACATAAATCTAAGCATGAAATCGAGACAATACAATCAGCAATCAGTTTGGTAATTTCCGGAATCTTTCAATTTCCAAAGACTTGCACAAATTAAATCGTTGGCAGAAATATAGTCTAAGTTTGCCGGCGGATCTTAGGAGCACAGGCAACGGGCTGGCGAATCTTACACGCGCCTGTGTCCTATCTTATCGCTAATCTCTGTCCAATGTCATTTCGCCTTGATGCTTGGTCCTCCTTCCCTCTCCCCATCCCCTCTCCTCCCCCTTCACTCACCGAATCTGACGGAGCACACAGATATCCCGTTGTGCGCGCGAACACACGATTACGCGTTACACCGAGTTGCAAATTGAGCCAACGAATTAACATACCGAATCAGGGGCTCATATCGCCAAGAAACCCCGCCAGAGCGCCACCAGAACACAACTTTCAAGAGCGACCTCTGGTGTCTGTTCCTAACCGAAGCCACGTATTCGTGTCTCTAGGGCGTTGCGTGATATTCGTTTAATTAAATGAGATAAAATATCGTTGATATAAAGTATCGTTGGTGAAACTCGGAATTTTCTTGCAACTTTTACGGGACGTTGTTATTGTAATATTTGCGAAGAATTTAACCAAATGATCCACCAAATTTTATGACAGCGATTTATTGATAAATGATTAATTTGGTGACATAATTTTAAAGATTAAAATATAGTTATATGTCAAATTTATTTTATTGGCCATTGTAAAAAAGGATGCCTTATTTGTAAAAAGATGCCGTAGCCATTCATGTTTAGTGCACACAACTAAAGCTCGAGGCTTCAATTTCGCTTCATGCTTTTTTAGTCTAGCTTTGCTCCAAATATATGCTTAGTGGATCGGTCCTGGGTTATCTATTTTATTTATTTGTTATCCCAGATGACCAAATATTTCGTGTCTGTATCTGTTTCACAGATGATTTTAAGGCTATGCTTGCGGTAATTTATGGTAGATGTACCAAATTCGCGTTCAAATTTACTTGATCGTCCCAAGTTGCAATTGTCAATTTAAAACAAGATTAGTCGTTACATTAATGACTGCTGTAGTTGTTGCAAAGAAAACCATGATTACTTTTGCTGTTTTGTCTCGCGTACGGCTTCAATATACTTCATCGACGTCTTAGCGAAGTCAAAGCCTCCATCAAGAAAAGATTGCGTTTATTTTTGCTTTTCAGTTGATGGCAGCGGGCACGACGTTCAGCGAGAGAACGCAATTTGATGATGGAAGCAACACTAATTGATCGCACTTAGTCAGTGTGCCTATGTTAGATGTCTATGTATTCAGCAGGTGCTAATTGAGAGTGGGATTGGGGAGGTGGTGATGGTGGTGTTAGTGTTGAGGGTGGAGGGACGCGGATTTATCACAGGCATTGCTTGGTCTAACTCCCGCCTCGCCTTTATAGGTCATTAGCGGAATGAAAAGCAAATCTGTCTTCCACTATTAATAGCGCCCGAGCCCCCCGTTTAGGTAATTCGACGTCACGGATCTACTAATGCAAATGGAAGTTTACTGGGATCGACACTGCCGTGTGTACACCGCACGTTACCTCTACCAGCAAAAATAATGACCCGCGAGTTCGAGATTAGACAACGTGTGTATTGGGAAGAGCTATGAATATTTTTAATTTTTGAATGCTGTGTCAAAAACCGAATTTGTGTTCCAAGTGACTTTTTAAATTTTTTGTTAAGCGGTTATTAAGGGAGCTTGCCAACAAATTCGTCTCGAAGCCTTTGAAGGACTACACAGTCATTTTTACCTCATGCCTGTATCGTAAGGATGCGGAGAAAATTGCTTATTTTTTCCCTAGCGCTTTACCACTGCCATCGACATGTCGATGGCAGTAGCTTTGGCCGATGCTGGACCTAAAACATAAATAAACGAGATGATATAGGAGCCGTGTTAATAAAACGAAATCAAACTTGTATCCTTAACCATTGAGGAACGTATACGGCAACACTTCTAGTAGTTATCGAGAGAGACAAGACAC
>JAUJYS010000290.1:0-25800 GCA_033995665.1 Melogona broelemanni | reverse complement strand
CCGCTCCTCGCTCGCTGCGCGCGCTCCCTGTCGCCCGTAGTTTCCGCTCCATTTCGCCCGTAAACTGAACTTCAGCCCAAACTCTATTTAGGATGCGGGCCAATGATCTAATACTAGTTTCAATATTAGTTACGATGACAAATATCTGTCATACACTGGCCTTAGGTGTCCATTGTGCGGTTAGGATTTGTACGAAACACAAGCAATGTTTTAGTTTGGTTTTAATCCTGTTTTTAAAGCGTCTGTTTCGGGTTCGATTCCTGGTGCGGTCTTTCGCTTATCCTGGGGGTAAATGTGTCCCTCTGGCATGAAATTAGCAACACGAGGGGCACAATCTCCTGCTGTGGTAGTGATACATACTGTACTGATACAGTGAATTGAGAAAAAGTATTAGAACATGTAATAGGCAAGTGACAAATTGTTGACAGTTATTGTTTGTGTTTTCAATTATTTTATTTTCATTTTTTGGTTTTAGATTTTCGTATTAAAGAGAACGAAAAATTCCCATCCCAAATTATTTGACGAAACATTTGATATAAATATTATCGAAACGTTGGCTGAACTTCAGTTTACGGGCGAAATGGCCCGGAAAATACGGGCGACAGGGAGCGCGCGCTACGAGAAAGACCGGATTTCTCAATTCTAAATTGGTACACGGTAGTAAATTTCTACAGGCGAGACTGACTTGCCTTAAAAAAATATAACATAAAGTGACAAATCACGTGAGTGCGGCTGTCAGTCTCACGTGATTTGTCAAGTCAGTCTCGCCTGTAAAATCCGGTCTTTCGCGAACCGCTCTTCGCTACGCGCTGCGCGTCGCCCGTAGTTTCCGCTCCATTTCGCCCGTAAACTGAACATCAGCCGGTTGGCTATACCAAAACACAAGCACATGGTCTCAAGAGGAAAATAACGCGCATGGTTATTTTTGATTCGGCTTTGCAATGGAACTTTACGTACAAATAAACAAATCACGCGAGCTTGAAGTTGGAATGTGAAAACACTGTTGTCGCAATTCGAAGCTGATCGTTTGACCGATTATTGCATAGGGTCGGGGGGATAGAAATGTTTTTTTAAAGGGGGTTAAAATAATTTTCCGGTCTTGTATTGTCCGGAAACTTGTGTAACCGAACGCCAAACGAAATATAACCTTTCAGTGCTTTGAAATGTGTTCAAAAACACGATTTATGGCTCATTGTGGTTCGAATCGCCCGCGCACATGTAATCTAATGGCTCACTTAATCATTGGCTCGTTAGATTGGAGTATAGCGGAACTCATTTGCGAGTCTCAATTGCTCGTTAGAAAACAAATGAAGCATATTTTAATATTGCTTGAAGTATATTAGGAGCGATCGACTTGTGTCCTATTGCCACAGTTAAGAAAACAAACATCAAGGATAAAGCATTTACAGCCATTTGTTTATGTACGATGTAGTTGTGGCCGTCGGCCGCTTTTGTATGGCAAATGGCATTGATTTTCGATCACCTCATCGTCGTTTTTACTTGTGGTCTGCGTAGCGATTTAGAGTTGCTGTCAAAACATTTGCTCCAGTTCGACACGTTGACGCTAATAGCAAAATAAAGTCCAATATCAGTTACTTATAGGTCTGTCAATTTTTGCTAGCAATTGCCATTTGTTAAGAGTGGTTGTAAACGAATTGTGTATTTTCTAGCTTGTATTCAGCGTTTAATGGCCACCGTTAATTACATGTGTGATATGTAATGTCGTTACTTGATGAAGTTGGGAGAGGTTTCAGTCAAACCTAAACGTGTACAAGTCATGTGAAAATATCGATAATAGAACGAAACTCGAGTTACACGTAATTGTTCCACAAAATAAATTAATTCGGAACAAATTTGTCAGAAAAGATGTGACAGCTTGAATAAGGCGGAACAATGAATGACGATTTGTTGACGATGTTCCCAGATGAATATTTTTTAAAGTATTATTTGGCGGCCACACTGTGCTAGCTGGGTTAGTTTACAACGTGAATAACGATCAAGGGAACAATTATAAACCAAAGAAACCTTTATGAAAAATGGCTGTTGCTAATCATCAAGCGTTCTGAATTACTTTATTTAATAAGTAACTTTTTTCATCATCACTATTGATCACTATTGAAATTATACCGCCATTTACTAATAATGATTTATTTAATGGAAGTGATTGCCAAAAATAGTGCTCTGTTACAATTCGATCATCCCTCGTGTATCATATTGCGTACAGCGTTAATTACTTCGTGGAAAAAGCAAAAATCTGTGGAAAATAACATGACGCGTTCAGCCAACTCGCAGATCAAGGTGCAAAGTATCTCGGGAAGGGGTTATATTTTGCTGGTTATTAAAATATTTTATGCAAGATCTGGCCTACTTATGAGTTCAGCGAACCTCATGTTAATTATCGAATTATTTTTCTAAGATTAATAAGGTTTTGTAAGCCTTATACGTGTAACATTTGGCGACTTGGAGTAAGCTGTGAGTGTGATTATTTGTGAAGGCGTATAAACGAATATTTTAAACTTAGTGGCATCCAAAATTAAGTGTGGTCGTATGGAAAAAAAACGATAGCTAAGATATGCATAAATCCATAAATCGTACTGCATAAGTAATGCATAAAACGCCTTATATGCCCGATAACTATATAGTTTTGTTTTTTTATAACTAACTAATCGAGAATTTATTGTGTTACAAATCCTGCAAGCTCGCAAATGGGTAGTAACAAATATATTTGCATATTTCGTTTATCTGCGAAATTTAAGCAGCAAAGTTGCATACAAAAGTACAAAACCAAAGTACAGTTGCTTAACTTTATCATCGTCTTTATATAACCATCATGCAGACTGTCTCTTGAACTGCCGCTTGCATTCATATAACTGCCTGTTCTGTTCCCAAAAATCCCCACTTGATGTCACCACTTTCATCGCTAGGTTGAAATCTGAGCAAGTTACGGGGACCATCTGTCATATCTAAAGATTAATTAAAAGTAGAATCGGTGCACCCTTATCTTGTACACCCACCACCCTAAATATTTACGAAATGTGAAGAGCTGAGTTTACTAGGGTACATTTTAGTGTCGAACACTATTTTTTAATTTAATTGAAATATTTGTAGATAGAACGTCGTTTTTTTAACAAAACATTTTCGTTTTTATTTTCTGGAGAATAAAATGTAGTTTAACAGAGGGCCTGGGGTAATAAAAAAACCCAGGCACAAGGATCGGTTAAGGTAGATACACATGTGCACACCTATTTAGAGTACTTTCTGAGACTGATCATTGTATAAAGTTGTATAAAGTTGTACACAGTGCGTTAAGTTTTTTGTAACTTTGAACCTTTTTTCTTAAAATCAACTTTTAAGGAATTTGGTTGTGAATTGAAAGTTTATGCTAGTTAAACTCTGTAGGAAATTGAGGGCGATTACGCCGACTAGTCAGGATTAGACTTCGCGAAGTGAACGCCCATGTGTAAAGCAGGTGTATTTTTACCTTGACCGGAGTACTATTGATCAGAGCGGTAAAATGTCAAGCTAATATAATAACATTAGCAAGGAGAGATTGCAAGTATGTCAATGAATGAATGTGCGTGTAAAATAGAAAGAGACAATTAAATCACAGCTATTCTAGCGAAAGATACGGCCATTTCGAATTGGATAGAATTTTGTGTCATTTCATGCGAAACTCCAGTGAAACCACGCGCTGGATTAACTGCCGTCAGGTGCACCGATAAGTTTTTCCGATAGGTGGCGTCTAATTTGCACGGATCAACGGAGTCAACGGTAGGGTAGCGCCCACTAGCGGTTATTACAGTCGTCGTCGACAGGCGATCAATATTAGTAACTCCATTTTTCGCCACTCTTTGAAACACATTAGCGGGTTCGCCATAAATACAGGCAGCGAAGAGTTGTGGCATTATTCACGCGAAAGTGCCTGTCGCACATATGATGTCTACAGTGTACAGCGAAAACATATATCGGAACTTTTTAGGTTATCGGCGTGAGGTTAATGAACGATTGGACCGAGGCAGACAGACTCGAGTTAGAAAAGTTGCTCTCGTTCGGTATATTAAAATATTGGGATAAAAAATTGTTGGCGACCTGCAAAAAGTGATCGATGTATGTCTTTTCGTAAAATATGGTTAACGACATTCTATCTTCACGGTAACTCGGGCTTCAGATTTAACATATTTGAGAGTTAAAATGCCCAGCGCGTCCAGATTTCGATGAAAATGATTTAATGTATACGAGTTTATGTAAACACAGCCCGTGTTGGGAAGGAACGAAACAGAAAAGTTCCGTTTCTAGGAAGTGGTTCCTTTTTTGAGGTACTTAGGAACGCCTAGGTTTCTTTTATTTCCGTAGGAACTGGAACGGGAACTGGTTCCTTTCTTCGAGGAACTGGAACGGGGGTTCCCTTTCTGTATAAAGGGTTCCTCTTGCCATAACTTTTTCAATTTTCTACGAGTTTCTACATTGGAACAATTTTTCAGCATCAAACAGAAATTGCTAAAGATTTTGATCTGTGTCCTCAAATCGGCATATACCTTTTGAATTAGTTCACGCAACTGTCCATTTGGCGTCATCATGAACGCAATAAAAAAAAATTGTAAACATTTTGCCACTCTTTTCTTTTTCACAAATATATATATTTTTTTAATTAAAGGATCTAGGAACGACCAGGTTTCTTTTAATTTCTGTAGGAACTGGAACGGGAACTGGTTCCTTCTAATTTATGTAAGAACTGGAACGAAAACTAGTTCCTTTTTTCATAGGTGGAACGGGAACTGGAACCGGTTCCTTTTCAATAGGAAAGAACCCAACACTCTCACACAGTTCGTTAGTCGTAGATCTCAGGTGTTACGAAATTTCGCCCCGTTCACAGAACTGCGTTTATCTCTGCAATCATTTGTCTTTTCGCTTTTTCGCATGCAAAATGTTGGTGACGCCTAAGACATACTCGCACATGTACAATATAGACGCGTATAATGTTTTTCGTATTTTTTTTTTTCCTTTGCCTTTTTTCTATTTACTTATGAGCTAAAAACGAAAAAGAAACCGTATCTCTGAGTTACAAGTGACTTGAAACAAGGCACAATTTATTTTGTATTGTAACCGAGTGGTGAACACACTCGTATTTTATTTAACACTTTTGTTGTCCCATTTTTTATCGTCCTGATCAGACAAAAAAAAATCCTAACCTGAAATTCCGCTGAAACGATAGGTTTCCTAAACGGGTCCCCACCGCTGTGCGCGGACTTGCATTGCTTTCAAATATGGACGTTTAGTACAAGTTGAACCCAAGAGCCAAGGGCCAACCATAAAATTCCCAAAAAAAGTGAACATTATGATGCTACACCACATTGTTTTATCTCTGGATAGTCATTCAGATTGTTGAAAAAATTCGACCCGTAAAATATTTTTGTCTATAAAATGCTTCTTGGACACAAATGATTTCAATTTACTATCTAAGTATTCAGAACGAAATAGTCACATTGAGTGGTTTGTTTCAGCAATGTAATTCAATTGAATTGTACTTCAATTGTGCCGGGAATTTCATGACGCTCTCAGTGAAACTGTTCTTCTCTGGAGTTGGTGGTCTTGGTTCATGCAAACCAAATACAGAAACACTGATACAGAGAAACCGGTGCCTGGCGTGCGCTTGTCAGTTTTTTTCAGCATTTTTGATATTTTTACTGATAAAATGCCAGCACAAAGTATATACTGGGTCGCCTGTTTGTTTCGACGGTTTTATGCCGAAGTGAGTAGGCGGAGTCGCATTTATTCACGGTTGGCACATGTACATGTACGTGTCCGAGGAATCCTCACCTTGGAGGACGAACGGGAAAGTTGCAGGGTGCATATCCCGTTTGTGTGCGAATTATACAGTATACGTGTATGTGTGCAGTTAATATAAATACCAAAATATTGGTCGCAGCTCGAATCAAATTCCGAATGTGATGCGCTAACCTTGGCATCCCAAACGACAGGGTGTCAATCTGATTTCAATTCTGTTATCCAAACTGGGTGGCAGGGGTTCTTTTCGGTGGCTTGCGTTGCCTCCGTAGACCTCAACCTCACTTATTTTTTTTTAAATTCAATTATTATCAATTAATAGATAAAATGATTGTTTATCAATTCGAAAAATTAGCATATCCTTGATTGGTCAATAAACTCTAATGACCAAAGTTTTTCCTCATCTTCCTTAAATATTAAGGTTCCCGAAATTGAATTGAAAAAATTAATAACAATGTTCATTCGACAAGCAAAAATAGATGATAATTTAATAAAAATCCCTGGATTCTCAGATTCTTAAAAAGTGCTGCTCTGGGCAAATGGAAAAAGAAAGATGTCAATTCTTTAAAAAGCACGTTGTATAAATTAAAATTTTGGAACAAGTACGTTTTCCTAACAAGTGTTGCCCGGCGTTTGCCTGACGGATGTGTCCCGGGGTAAAAACTAAATAAAGATGTGAATTCTTTAATAGCACGTTGTTTCAAATCTTAGCTTGCAATTCTGGAACAAGTACGTACGAGCAGAATAGTGAGTGGCCTATTGAGAGAGCTGTGTGGCCGTCTGAATTCCTCAGTTAACCTTTCGCATTTATAGGGAGCCAATGAACCATTTGATATGTGGAAAAGAAGCATTAAGGCATCAAACTATTGTTGTTACAAGAACATTGGCATGACCTGCAGGGTGTGTGCTTCGCCTGCTGCGGGCCTGAGTGAGCTGAAATCATTATGATTAATATGGGGCTGGTAGTGGGCGGAGGAAGGGGATTACGGGGGGTGGGGGAGGGGGCGGTAAAGAGGGGGTAGGTTCCGTTCGACGTAACAAGTTCCGCTACACATAACATTCAAACAGAGGTTTAACAGTTGCCAAAAGGCGCAACGTTCTCGAAGATGATCAGTTCTCTTTGATTCGCAGTATTTGAGTTGAAACGAATGGGAACATGTACCGGAATAGCAAACTCTCATAAATTAAATTATATTGCAATTAATAGAATACTTTTTTTCGGCTTTGTTCCGGATTCGTCTATCGATGTCCCTCATTCATCTATCGATGTAGTCGCCACGCGACAATCCCTGGAGACGACAATTGTTTCAAATGGATATATATTCTGGGATATAATTCTGGTTTAAAAAATGAGAAGCTGATTAAATGATCGTGCAAAATTCAGATTATAAATATACAGATTTCTAATTCAAGTAAAGAATCGTAGGGTTGGGAAGAAAATCGCTTATTTTTCTCCTAGTGCGGTAATTGGTGCTTGTAACTTGATTATAGGTATTTTAATTGATTATAGTACGAGTATTGAATTTTTTTTTTAATTAATTGATTATTGTACGAGTAGTTCACGTCTACGTCTATAACGTCTATACATTTTATTTGTTGTTTCGAATTTTATTTTATTTTTTCTTTCAAAAAACACTTTCTAAACGTGTTTTGAAATTTAGTTTTGATAATGAAAGCTAGTTTGCAGGTCATCGTATGATCCCGACGTCATTATTTCCCTTTGAAAAAATGATGCGGCTTATTTTCGTCTAGTATATATTTTTCGATACACACGGTGTCAGCCGTGCTGATGGTTTTATTCCGCCACGATGAAGGGTTAATCCCGCCTCCTTTAACCGCTTTTGTGTCCACGTGAACGGCATGCACACCATTGCTGTCCGTCCGTCCCCTTGTCGCAGACACCCCGATCGGCAGTGGGGACAATAATGTCACGTCGTCGTTTCGAAAACTTCGCGTAGTCGCCGTCAGCGTCGCCCATAGTCGTAAATCAAATCCCACCAATTTTTATATTTATTTTTAGAATACGACTGGCACTGCAGTCAAGAAAACAGAACACCCAGTAGTTTCACGTATATATAAGGGGGGGGGGATATGCGAATCGTTGGTCCGGAAACACGGAAAAACAGCGTTTGTAAAGCATGTCCGTCATTGACACCGGCGAAATTCGTGTCTCCGAGTAAGCATCTTCAAGGTGGTGCACGGGCCAATTGCCCATTGAGCGTCACAATTTTTTTTATTTAAATATAATTTCGTTGCTCGCCCTTGAGTTAATTTGTTGTAGTACAAACATTTTAAATACAAAAACAAAGAGTAATTATTGTATTGGTCTCAATACGACTGCGGAGCGGTAATTTCAAGTTCGATTCCCGGCGTGGGTTCATTTACATGTATTCGATCCCGGGACATATATTGCTAAATCAACACGATGGGTGCATAATCTTCTTTAGTAATATTTTCTGCAATCGAAAAGGGAATAAAAATAATTTAGGGAAAAAAAAGTGGCGCTTCACCTAACTCCTTACATTTATACGAACGCTTCCGCGAACAGCAAACTGTGATGTCTACAACTTAAACACAGATGTTGCAACAATTTTGTATAGTTTAAAACGTTTGCAGCGATCACATTTTTTACCTGATAAATTTTCATCGCTAAAATGAAGTGGTAAGGGGGCGTATCGTCTTGAATCTGCCCAGGGTATCGAATAGTCGCCCCCTGTTTAGGTTTTCAGACATTGAAAAAATAAGCGGGCTAGCACGCGGCTCACATTCAATAATGAATGACGCTTTCGCTCTCGCCTATATTGTCCCGTAATGGTGTTCGAATCCTTTAACGCTTTTTCCTCCTATATTTATATACGAGCGAATCGGGCGAAATAAGAGGGATTCGTCTTTCTCCATTATCCGCGCATGGTTGACTCCCTTTTTTTGCCTTTTTCCCATCTATGCCCGGCCCTTATAGAATATTTCATTATCAAAACTAAATCTCTTGTTTGCTTTCTCACCCCTCCTCGGTTTTCGTTTTCCTCCTGCTCCTAGTAGACCGTGTTCCACAAACGGCTCCTATACTGCCAATACGTGGTGGCATCAGGATGTTTTTTTGCGAGCATCAAAGGGGTGGATGTGGGGAGCTCCCTGGTGATGGGGGGAAGAAAGGGGCAAGGAGGAGGGGGAGTTGCGTGAATGTCTAATCAAACATTTTCTTGTCTTGCTTTTTTGATTTATAACGTAAATCGCTAAGCAGATGTATCGATTCGCCAATATGAAGAGAGAGAGAGCTAAGCGTGCAAGCCATATTTTCGTGAGCTTGCTTTTTGCACGTCCAGAGCGTGCTAGAGGTTTGCGCGCACACGCAAACCCGCGTGAGTGGCTTTTTGAGGTTATAAAACGGTCGATATTGTGGCTAATATTTCTCTCGGCGCGATGATGGCGTGTGTTCGAGAGGCAACGAAACTGGTTCTGCTCTCGAGAACAAAAGGTGCATTAGGCTCATGTCAGTGTGTCTATATATGCGTGTTCTCGAAAATTATTCACTTAAAATCGCTAATTATGCGTAGAACAGTGAGCATCGCTGAAATATGATTGCATTATGTTATGTTTTAACCCGCGAGAAATTTCCGCGAAAGTAAATCAGAATTACGTTGAACGAAATTGACTCGAAAAGTATGCACAAGCGTATATTTCGATTAAATTAGCCTCTACGTACATCATTTGTATACAAGTATTTTGCGTGATTTTGATTGTTCCTGGTTAAGGATGACTCGCCTAAACGTGTGAAATTACCTAACGTGTAAGCAAATTGTATTTGAACATTGGATTCAATAATCAAATTTGTGATTCACATCACACGTAAATTCGCCGAATTAATTATCGTTGTTCGTTAATTTTAATAATTGTCTGGGTTTCTAATTTCAATTAAGAACACTAATTAAAAATTACCATGTACAGTATTGGCCTTGCCAATCTTTTTTTTTTCCCTGAACATTTTTTGCTTTGTTGATTCTTGTTTAAAGAAAACTTATGTGCTTAAATGCAGACAACGATGTTCAAAGTACCCATTAAATTGGCCAACCAGCAAAAGAGCACCAATATTTGGTTTTCACTTTCGAACTATTCTTCGTGTTTGCTTTCTGGGTTTTCTTTTTTAACATGATCGTGCGACGACCTTTTTTTCTTGGTCGACGGCACTCCCTGCTGGTTAGGTAAGTCACATTTATGTGACCTGCACATCAAGTTTATTTTTTATATATTTTTTTGTTTCGCCTGTGAGATGTGCACGTTTGGAATTGTGCGAGTTTTTGTCTCCCCTCATCCCACTCCCACTCGCCCAACCCACCACCCTTTTGTCAATGCTGATTGATCGTTTTTCTTAAAATTAATATTTTTTCTTAGGTTTTTCTCGGCCATTCAATCACTTTTTTTAAACCGGAGAAACGCCGGGAGTTCCTCTCTCGGTCGTGAGTGACTGACAGATAATCTATCTTATCTGAACGTTGTTGTCTTTATTCTTTATTCCTCCGTACGGAGCAAGTGTAGTTAGTAGCTTAGCAGCAGTTGTTGGTGTTGTTGCTGCTGCTGCAGTTGCCGACTCCGCCTATTCAGCCAGTATGCTAATCCATAATACAACTTTTTCGTGTAAAAATTAAAGTGCACAAATTAGATATGTTTAGCTGACCTGCGACCCCAAATAATTATTGCGCAGCGCTTATGTGACGAAGTCTTGCGTGGCGTGAGGGTTGCCTGAACGTGACCGTCTGAGTGGGGCACCCCTGGCTCCAATCTCGTAACAGGTATTCGTTATCGAGAAACGGCAACTCACTTGTCACCCATTTGGGACCTACCGATCGATTCGAAACGCGAATATCGATACAAATTATGAATCGAAAAATCTAAAGTGGTTTTTAAATTATGATATGTTACTAGACTGCAATAAGATATGCGGTTGACCAAATATCCATTTTTAATGAAATCTAGAAAGCCATTCTAAAAATTGAGTATGTTGTCTACCATGCTTTCGGGATCCAAGTCCGCACCCTTTCCCCGCCGCGGTACGATTTGCAAACCAAAACCCAAATACCTACAAGCAATGTAAAATGCCAAACTTCCTGCAAAATAATATGCTTAGATAAAAAATATTCGAATTGTAAACCAGCTAACCATTTTTAAATTCCTAAAAAGTTCCTCTATAATATTTCAAATATTTTTTTAAATATTTTTACAATCTGAGTCGCCATACATGAATTTATAAGAATTTTGATTTTGATTAAGATGCTCTCAGTATCTTAAAATATTATTTTCTCATTGCGAGCACGAACAACCCAGCACTAAAGTTTAATCCGGGTTTTCGATACGGTTTACATTGAAAAAAAAAAAAAACATCGGGTGCAATATTGCCATCACCCGTGACCCGTTTCAGTCTCGCGTGTCGTAGGCAGCTAGGTCGATTATCAGACGCGTTGTTCGCGTCTTTGACCGCGAACCGGTCATATTTAGTCTCGAGTATGCCTTCACGATTCGCTATTTATACACGTGAGCACGGCATCGAAACGTCGGTGTCGAATTCACAACGTGGTTTGTTCGCATCGGCCGCGCCGACGTGGGCCGCTGAACGGTGGCCGGCGCCGAGCCCCGGCTTATGAATGTCCCCCACAGGCAGGTGCATTTTTACAACTTTTTCTAAGCCACTCCCTAATACATTATCTTGACTTGAGCGATCTCTTGACGTCCGAGCTATCTGTAAACTGTTTTTTTTTTCTCCACCCCCACCCCATCCTCTCCCTCGGCCAGCCGCCACCCCAAAATTCTCCCACTGATCATCACCGGCCACCCTTTTTCATTCGTTGAGTTCCTCCCGAAAACAACCACCACCACCACCACCAAGCACCATCACCATCATGACCGCAAACGCAGTCATCATCGCACATGATTAATCTTGTTTCGTCGAGTTTTCCGTGTCGTGCACAAAAACCAAGTTTTAAAGAACTTTGGAAATAATAGATTTTTAGCCAGTTCCAAATTTCGAAGTTCCTTCTGCTAGAAAAAATGTTGTGCAGCTGCACCGACGTCGGTATTTTTAGCGATTCGACCACTTCGGCGCACCCCAGTTACGTCTTGAAACTCGCAATCACACCTGCAGAACAGTTACTGATTAAGAACGTGAACAAAACTTGCGCAAATCTTATTTTGCTATTATTGCCATTTTTTTTTAACTGAAGAAATTTTTATTTCTAGCATTTTGCACAAAGAAGCAGTGTGTAAAATTAACAATTTTTAAAATTAACAATCCATTTGTTTACTGCTTGACATTGGTATCACATTTGGATCACCGACGACAATAACAATGACTGCAATACCGACTGCCTAATAACAATATAAAAAAATAGTGTAGTCATGCTCAAACAGGCTTGAATGGATACTAGGCTATGTTAGTAAATGGATCGTAGTTTTGATCATCTATTCAATATGTCTAAAAAGGTGACCACTAGATGACAGCACAAT
This sequence comes from Melogona broelemanni, assembly GCA_033995665.1. Lineage (NCBI taxonomy): Eukaryota > Metazoa > Arthropoda > Diplopoda > Chordeumatida > Chordeumatidae > Melogona > Melogona broelemanni. The sequence goes on along the minus strand of JAUJYS010000290.1, from coordinate 13,521 downwards.
ATCCGATTATCCAGTGAGTCTATGCGCAAATTTATGTATAACGTGCGGGGAAAAGCGCAAGCATTCAATAAGTCAATGAATTGAACGATGACTGCTCATACACTCGAATGTTTTCTCCTAAAAAATTGATTTTGATTGTGTGTGGAATAAGAAATAAAAATAGGTGCGAAATTAAAACTGATTTGGGTCAACACATCTCCATAGAGACATGAGGATGCAGTAATCCTGTAGTGCACTAGGCGCTACGGTGTTTTCAAAAAAAAAAAAAAAAAAAAAAAACAATATCTGTTTCGAGGTACATGTTCAAGTATGAGCAGAGGATTGTTTGCAATAATATAACCCAATCAAACAATTGAATATTTGCATTTTTATAACAGAATAGTAATTTTAAATCTTTATGCGAAAGATTTTAAATTTGGAATATTATAAGAAAAATATTTAATTTTAAATTGCAAATACTGCCAATCAATTTTGGCAAATACTGGTAATCAATTTTGTGGATATACAATCGAATAATTTTTTCAAACCAATGAAAATTTTATAAATTGGCACCTCATAGGTACATGAGTCTGTTTAGACACGTCAATTTGTAGTGCAGAAAACTCTGGATGCCTCTTCTTTATTCGCTTAAAGATTGGCGTATTTTTTTCTCTACCGTCTGCTTCATTCAATAAAATCTAGTTGTGAATGTTATCCGTGCTTCGGTAATGGTTGATGCGAATCAAAATGTAAGGCATAAATATTGTCTCGCACCGGTTTCGTACCCTTCTTTCCTCTAGCGATCATGATACGTGCATACATGTACAGTATGTAGTACCCTTTACTCGCTGTGCTGAATTGCGTCCCCTCCACCCTTTTCCCTCTTACACAAATATCCTTTCGAGTGATTGGATTACCGCTGAAGGAAGGAATTGGTGTCGTTTTCCTAGCCTAGGAATAACAAAAATAACCCCGCAATGTCACATTTATCCTCGCATATATTATGAAACTAATATTTTTTCAGGTCTCGCTCAAACTTCAAGTTGAATACAATCGACGTCGACTAACTCGCGTTGAGCTATTTTAGTTTCCAGTCCGACGGCATTTGGGGATTGCCAAAGTGTAGTTCATTGATAAAGCACAACGCCCCCAACCTCGTTTGAAAACGACACGCTAGTTAGTGCACACTGTACAAATACCGGCGAGCCAACCCGAAATTGTTCGGATCCAAATACCTTGCTGTATTGGGATAGATGTTAGAACAAGTAAACTAACAAAATTGTTCAATTTGATTTTAAAATCTTGTTTTAATTAAATATGCTTCAAAATTTGACAGTTAAAAAAAAAAATTTTTTTTAGAATAATTGTTCTGTTTTACCTACAATTATTTGGCAATACATAATTATGAATGTATTCAAAAGTTAACCGTGTATCTTTTTTTATAACGGCGAAATCGAATTGAAAATCTCGTGACAAATTTCCGTTTCTTAAACGCGACTCGGTACAGACGGTCCGGGTGAGTGGTGCGACTGATTCATGAGAATATAAGCAGAATCTTAGAAAAGTGAGCGAAAAGTAACGTGATATTCATGAAAACTTTGAAATTTAACCTAGTACCGCAGCTATTCATAAATCAATGTCTCTCTTAGTGCCGTAGCCTTCTTGAGCACAACTGTTTTTTTTTTCGTGCTGCAAAAGCACGTTTTACTAAATCTCCAATTTTGCATGTCTGACGTTGAACTTTTAGCACCGAACAATAGTGAACTGCCTCCGCCAGAAAAGAGAAAAAGCCAGGTAAGCTGCATGGCCAGAAATAATATAATGTCCGATCAAATAACATGAATTTAATTGTATTGCCATGTCAAAATTGAAGTGGAGAGCTATTGGCAACGTTGAAAAGTGTTGTCGCCTCATAGATTTTTAACTGTTTAACAGTGAAAACTAATATCGACGTACCACGTAATTTCTGCCATTCATCAACATTGCCGTTCAGTATGACCTCTGTGCATTTAGCCACTGGTGGCGCTTTTGAATGTCTCTTGATTCCGTACCGATGTGATAACCTGAAATCAATCGATTTTTTCGTTACTTTTTTTCATCATTGGTGACTAAACGTAGCGCCAATATATTTTAGTGTACAGTGCGTACGAAAGGTACGATACGCAGTAATCCAATTGGTATTGCAACCGGCTGAGGTGCGGCAGTCCCGGGTTCGATTCCCGAGGTTGACTCGTTTATGCGATCCTGGGGTACTGGAATAAATATTATCCTAACACATTGCCAAACCAACATGAGGGGTAAATAGCCTCCTGCAGTTAGATTCACAGCAACGATTGTCATTTCATCGATCGTACTTCCGTTATTCGATCCCGAGGCTCAGGTCAAAATGAGCACCTCCATAAAATGCTCTTTCCAGGGGTTTAGAGGGGTACATAATATTCTGTTGCGATGATATCCACTACAGTAAGGACGATCATCGATTGCAAAAAGAAAAATCGTTATTCGATGCCGAGCTACTAGCAAGAATGTACCCCTCCATAAAATGCTCTTTCGAGGGGTTTAGAAGAGTACATAATCTCCAGTTGTGATAATATGCACAACAGTGATGACTATCATCGATTGTATTGATTAAAAATAAAAATGTATAAAACAGTGCTGTAGGACAAATTAATTCAGAACATATCTGTCTGTGGGGATAGTTCAGTCCTACAAACTAGACACAATATTGTGTATTTTTAGCCTTTTATCACAAGAGCACGCGCGAAAAAAATCAGTAGGCAATTCGATCAGGAAACCATGCGACGTTTTGAATCCCCCCCCCGCTCTGCCGCGCCATCTGGCAACAATAAGAGCGTAACCAACAATAGGAATAAATTTGGAGGGTTGATGATCTTTGCCGACGACGACGAGACATGATCAATATCGCTGGCATATAATCAATTTTCCGTGATTAATTACCGTCACAAACTGTTCAACAAAGAAAAGAAGAAAAAAAAATGGTATATTTTTTTTTTTGTTTCTTATTTATATACGAGATTTTTGAATAAGCGCAGTCAATATGTAGCTCGCGCGTGTTCCAGTAGCAAAAAAGGAAGGCTTCACGTCAGATTTCTATTTTTTATGTGTCATGTCTCCATCTTATTGGTCTCGCTTGCGTTGATCTTCTCAAGATGATATGAAGCAAAACCGAGATTTGTATTTTGCAACGGCCAAGAAAGAATAGCAACCAAATTCTAACGAGTCTGTCTATGTGTAAGCATCAAATAAAATGTACCCACAGATACTGTAAAAATTTAATCGATCGTACACGATTCATTCTTAATTAATGGATACGTATTCGTGTATACATTTTTCAATTTCATAAATTTGCCACACATGCGTGGTAAAATCTGGCTTCCATGATCCTAATTGATTCCATGAAAATGAGCTTTTTGTTTAGGCTCAACACGCAAAAGTAATCAAATATTATGCTGTAAATCAGTGTGCCATAGCGACACACAAATTTGCATGAGAAACTCAGGCTTATTTTTTATTTAAAATTTTAAATAACATGTGTCGTGAAATATTGTACCCAGGTTCGAATAAATGAGAATTACGAGCTGGGAATCGAACTCTGGTTCCATTCGATGATGATCGACGACAACTTTGCAGTTGAATGGTTTTCGAAATATCAAACTGCGATTCGCTCATCGATGACATTGTAATTCAACGTGAAGTAATAATACATGAGGGTAAATGGGTAATTAACGTGGTCTGAGTCAAAGAGTGACGCAAATTCTTTTACGTTCGCGTAGCGCTCATAGCTACGCATTTCGTAACATTTATTCACAATTTTACCGAAAAAATCAATCGCTATTAGAGTACCGCGTGCGCGGATATTAAACAACCCTACAGTATAGAATTTCCTGTCACAGTATACCTTCAATGTGCACGTATTCGTAACATGATGCTTCCCTTCTGCTAACCTATATATTTGCCCGTAAATTTAAGATGGGGGCGTGTATAAAGCCAAGAGCTTTCGTATTTCCTTCCTGTTATTACCAAAAAGGGATATAAAATATAATAGCCTGGCTCGAAGCAGGTTTGCAATTAAACACTCAGATGCCAACTTTAATATACTGTTATCGGAAATTTAACGGGCATTGCTGATGGACTTCAAATTCCGATATTTACCGCCAAATGTATAATAATATGGGCTTGGATACAATTGACTGACGCGCGACAGGAACGGGTATTGAAAGTTAGGGCGCAAATTGAACATCGAAAGTCCGCGATGCTTATCAGGTAGACACAAATTGATGGCGTTTGCTGTGCCGTTATTTAATAATTGTGAATCCCTCATCATCTTGCCTTCAACTTAATACTATTTCATGTTTGGAATTAGTTTTTCTATTTTTCTTCTATAGTTTTTTTGCATGACCCACCCATTAATAATACAAAAATAATACGCCCATTAATAAATAACTAAATGCGTTACCATTGAAATTTAAAATTATAATTTAAAAAAAAATATCCAATGCCCAATTTTTTTAAAAATCAATGTAACAAATTGTTTGGGAAGTGCAGTGCTCTAACTTGTTTGAAGTTTGAATAGTACAGTCGCACCACGGTGGATACCAAAAGTTAAAGAACCAAAAAAACTAAAATCCCCAAATTAAAAATAAAATAAAAACGAATACTGATAACAATGAACTCTGTAGTTCTAAACTGCTTCTGCGTATTGTTTAATGTGCGCTCGATTGAAATACTGCGTCTGCACGAAAATTAATAAAGCGGAAGTGAAGTGACATTTGCATATTTCTATGTGTGTATACAGGTGTGGTGTGCCCATTACCCCTCCGCGCGCCTGCCTGCCTGCGCGAACTGCTGACCAATCTAAAAAGTTTTATCTAATCTACAATCGATAGAACCGAGAGAGAAATTATCAAATGTCAATAAGTGCATGGTTTCGGTTATTTTTGTTTAATCATTTTCGCGTTCTTTTGTGTCGCGCGCGCGCACGTGCGACTCGCGACAAATATTACCATGGCAACGGTGCTTTCAACAATTAATGCAAATGCGGCGTGTAAAGTTCATTTTACCGAATCGATCGGAACAACAACAACGATAGAACTGCGCATTCTCAAATTTCCTGTTTTGTCTAAATGAGATGTATATCTCATATCTACATACATACCCGCGCGCGCAATACACACGTATAAACAGCGCATACATGTTTATACTCGCATATATATGGAAACCAAAAAATTAGTCAATTAAGAGGCGTGTTCCCGTTTATGCCATTATTTTGTCGGGCGTTTTGAGTCTGCATTATTTCGTGGGTTTGGCTGAATAAAATATCACGCAGCGCGCACGTGCCACTATACGCCGCCACATAGGTGTGTGTGTGTGTGCGTGTGTCTATGGCACGGAGGGATATACGCACGTACAGACCTGCTGACATAAACATTTAAACATCTCCACTGGACAAAAGGTTATTCGCGCCTGTAATTAGTGGATAGTTGCCCCAAATGTGTTTTCCCAACCATTCGTTTACGCATTTATGGTAGAGTCTAATTTTGAAAGCAAATAGAACTGTCAACACACCTCCTTCCAACACCACCATCACCACCACGAGTCTACCAATTCATTAAAAATTTGTATTCGGCATATTTGCTGTTATTCCTTTGTTTTGGCTGTATTATATTTTACTTTATATGTACAGTCGACAGTCTTGTTGATTCTGTATTCCTGGTTTAAATGCGTGTTATTAAAATTGTTTCTAAAAGTTTTCTACAATATCATTTGACAATTCCTATCGTGTTACCAACTTGATCGAAAATAGTCAGATATTAGCTATACTGTTTTCCCAGTGTTGGGAAGGAACGGAACGCTTTGGTTCCGTTCATCCGAAGCGTTCCTAAGAACGGGTTCCGTTTCCGAGGAACTTTTTTTTTCTTTGTTCTATGTAGGAACGTTTGGAACGTTTTCGTTCCTGTTTTTTTTTAAAGAACTGGAACGGTTGTTCTTTTTATTGTGTACAGAAAACATGCCCCCGTGTACAACAGTTTTTGAGCAATAGTTTGGCAAATGTGGCATTTAAAGCTAAATTCCATTTATTAATGGAAATGTTGGGGCTCTTGGAATTTAAAATGTTCTCATCCGTTCAGAATGTGTTTTTTAGTTATTTTTTAATTTTAATTTTTTTTTTTTTATTTGAGAAATTGAAAAGGAACAGAAAAGTTCCAGGTTCCTTTTGAAAAAAAAACTAGGAAAGGTAGGTTATTTTCAATTTCTATAGAACCAGGAACGGAAAGGGATTATTTTTAACTAGAACGAACCTAGAACGAACGAATTCTAGTTTTCCAATTATGATTAATAAAGACTCAGACCGAAGCATTGTGTTGCAATGTCTAGAATATTTGAAATGATAGGTTAGGTTTTTTAATTATTCAAGCTATGTCGTAGAATTCGAAGTGTCGTAGAATTCGAAGCCATAATTTATGCGCATCTTGTCGATACATTTATATGAATTTCATCGAATGCCTCCATTTTGAGACATTTGATATATTGGAACGAACGATAGAAATTTGTTTTCGGCCAAAGGATATATACGGGTATTGTTTCTATTCATGAGCAATGAGTTGTTTCCTATTTGCGCCGAACAAAAGCGAGTGTATCGATCGATTATCGGTTTCCCCACACTTGAATTGTGCGAGCAAAATTTAAATATCAAGAGGCAGCATCGCGTGTATACGCGAAAAACTGTAAAACAGAAAGCCACCTAACTCATCGATTAGACGAATTTGACTTGTTACGTGGTCGAATCGATTGACAGTAGGAACAGAACGGTAATATTCCGTTCCTAGGAACGGATTCCTTTTCTGAAGAACTTAAGAATGTCCAGATTCCTTTACCTATGAAGGAACGCTTGGAACAGTTATGTTCCTTTTTTCGGGATCTGAAAGGTCGTTCCTTTTACTGTGCGCAAAACATTTAATTAATCATAATTTAAATATTAAATTAGACTCCACGTAGTAATTAAATATTTTTTTAAAAATTATTACGGTCGCATTCAAAGCTCATGGGAGAATTTTATTTATTTATTTATGGAGTTGTTAGGAGAAAATTGAATATTATGATATTTTCATCCGTTCGGAGAGCGACTTTTTTTTGTGTTTTTTAATTTTTAATCAAAGAAACCAGGTTCCTTTTGAAAACAATTTGAAACGATTAGGTTCCTTTTGAAAACAATTTGAAACGATTAGGTTCCTTTTGAAAACAATTTGAAACGATTAGGTTCCTTTCAATTTCAGTAGGAAGAGGAACAGGAAAGGGTTTATTTTTTCTCAGGAAGAACGGGAACTGGAACTGGCTACTTTTTAAAAGGAACTACGTCCAACACTGTCGATAGATATTTCGGTCTCAAGAAACAGAACCGCCTGCATTTATCGCCACATTCACCGGTTTTCTAGTCTCTATTCCCCGTATGCACGTCCATTGTCTCGTTGAATTATCGATGCGAACGTAATAATGAACGCGTACCTGGCCAGGAGCTCAGTTTGAATTTCTTCATTCTGTCATTTGGGGACAGAAACGCGAATATAAAGGCTTATCGATCGAGCCTCCAATTCTAAAGAGTTCACTCTCGGCAACATATGTCTTACGTAGATTTATCGCGCGCCACACCCGCGAACCACTTAGTCGGAGTTTGGACAAGGAATGAGAAATCTTGTTAATTGATTCGTCCGATAATTACTCGTCGGATATCCGCTCTCGTGCTTGCAGCGTGTGCCAGGTAAGCCGCAATTGTAATTTCATTTTTCGTTTTGCGCGCAATATTGAATATTCAATTGTAGCTTTTAGATTAACGTGGCAAACGGGAATATAAGCATCAAAAATGCGAAAATTGCTAGTCGTCTGCAAAATAATTGATGGTTTTGGGGATCGTGAATAGCGCGGAACGGAACGTAAATGTTTATAATTTGTATTTGTGAAATGAAGCGTGTACCCAGTTGCGTGGTGTTTGTGAGGATTTGAAAGAATACTATGTAGCCACCGCAATTATACAGAGAATGCAAATCTGTATTTCGTCGTTCCTTGGTTATGCTGTAATCAGCATCAATAAAATTTTATAAAATCAACGAAAAATCACTACATCAAGGGATGCGACATTTTGTTTTTCGCGGAAAACTATAAAATGTGATTGCCAAAAGCGACAAAGAGGCGTACAACGTTTTAGTAAATAAGGGAACACGATGGTCAGCGCTAAAAGAAAAGAGACGAACAAATTTGGAAATAATATTAAGCTACTCGTACTATTTTAGCTAGAACTGGAATATTTGAATAATGAAATAACAAGAATCTGTTTGTAGACTCTTTTTTTCGGCACTGTCCCCAATCATGTTCCTTTATTTGATCGAATTTAAAGACATTATATTTAATCGACGTCCTAGGCGTCATATATTATTCCCAACGTTTTAACGCTTTTCCGATAGGTGGCGTCCAGTGTGACACTGAGTAAACTAACGCGAATGGAAAGCCAGCTGGCGGCTATTTCTCTATTTTTTTTTTTTTTTTACTATGACTACCACATTTCGAATGAAGACCTGACATCACGTGATGTTAATTTAAAAAAAAATATGCGTTGTCTCATTAATCCGGATACGAATTTGCTTGTTTATCGAGATATCCAACGAGCTAATTATTTTCCTTCTCGAATCACACTTATTTATACAATTACCTCTCATTTTACCGTTTTGTACCACGTCGACCGTAATTTCTTGACCACCCGAATGCCATTTCGCTTCCAACCCACATTTGGGATGGCACAAAACTCTCACTCCCAATCCTCCTAGTTCGCATAGATCTCTCTTGTAAAAGCAACAAGCACAGCTCTACTAGCACTACACATGGAATTTTAATTTTTCTTTCCCACTGTGATTTATGAACGGCGATTTTTCTCGCTCCCTATTTCCATATATACGTGTGTGCGTTGGTGCCCGTGTTACCATACTAAACGTCCTTCTTCGATGCCACGCGCGAATCGCAGCTGCACCGTTCGTTTTCGTTTCGTGTGCCGTGTTCACTCGCCGAGGTGTCAAACGAATGAGTTATGGACGAATTTTGCAAAACAGATAAGTAATATAAAAATGCTTATGACACAATGTCCAATGCTGCGGCGCGGCTCTCTCCTCCCTCATCCCTTCTCCACCCACCCTCCCGTGTGATATTTCGCAGTCACACGTGGGCGGTGCGTGCTCGGTACGAACCCGGCCGAGCTCATCTCGCGTAAAAATCTGGCGACGATCGATGCGATTGTTCCTGGTGTTGCCACCTCGTTCGCGAACTGGTAGCGATAATCGATGGCGTATACCAAGTGTAAGCCTGAATGAGCCTCACTATTATTTTTTCTACTTGTTTCGATTCGATTCGACATCAATTTTGGACATATCGTCACTATTAATCCCCATTGACTTTGCGCGTGTTTTCAAAATGGTGCCATGGTGGCTGATATTCTCACCAGAGAGCCGCTTGTCTCTGAGCATCCGTGGTAATACAGTTGAAAGAATAGTGCAGTGCTGCCACCTATCGGTTTTGCATGTGTTGTTAATTGTACCGGACGCACCGTGGCAGACTGCCTTCTTGCTGGAGTGATAGACTCTCTAACGTCATGATATATTCAAAAGAGAGCATAATAAAATGAGACAATCAAATTTTCTTTTCTTGCATCTCTTTGGCGTGATTAAGCTCGCGAACAAAAATTTCTATTGACTGTCGCAGCGAAAATCGATAACAAAATTAACCAATTAAAATCAAAATTAATCGCTAAAAAAAACAAAATCAATGTAGATCAGCTTGGCAATTTTTTTTTTGCAATACAGGCTTCCGTCAAAAGATTAAAATCGTGCAAGTTATTCCTCGCATTTCGTGAAGTGTATTTTTATTTTCAAGGTTTTCGCAAGATTAATCTCCTTTTTTAATGGTCTCATACTCTTAACGTGTTGAGGCAATTGGGTGCATATAGGCAATCCTTTAGGAACGAGGCAAACTGGCCGTATAAAATTATTTAGAATCGCAAAAAAAAAAAAAATATATATATATATATATATATAAAAAAATGACGAAAAAAAAAATGTGTTGCCCACGCCACCTTCGTGAAATCTCGGTGGCGCGCCTCCAACTGCTCGAAGGCATTTTTCTAACAATAAATATATCATCAACTGCGCCCAAGTGCCTTTATGGGCTCGTAGTGTAGGTATTGCTATCATTTCTTTTCCAGTACCCAAATTGTTTTATTGCGGGATGAGCATGCCCCTGCGGGCAAATATGTTTTTGTTTTTCAATAACAGACACTCTCATAATAACAATTGATTGACCAAAAATCTTAAAAGTATAAGCACGCACTAGGATTTTCAGTTTTTTTTTTACTCCTGTATGCATTATAATAATTATTATTGCGATATTTTTTTTTCCACCTGGCGCTGTCGTAAAATAAAAGTTGCCAAAATGTTCGAAAGTTTTACAATTCTAGGTACCCCCTAATCTCGTTCTCATATTATTCGGATGATTTTCTGGCACCATGGGGAAAATTCGGCAGCCGACTAATAAATGGCTGACAGCATTCGTTGCAAGTTAGCTAACACGTGAAGAACGATACGCCAAATTCCTTTTTAAGACAACGCTACTATCGCCGATACCATCCATGAAAACTTAGAAAAATTAGAATTGTAATTCTTCGAATATTCCCTCTGTCGACAAAATCCGAAACCAGCGCACGTGCAAGATTCACCTAACGTTGATGACGAGGCACATGCAGGTATATTTCGTACTCATAAATGATCTCAGCGCCATGCTAGTACGCGGACATTCTCCCGTTGCAATCAATGTACCTCCTGCAACTTTGGAATCATTTTACCATTTTAATAAAGAATTGCCTGAAGTGTTTGCAGCAACGTTAAGCGATTTTTTTCTCCCATTTTTCTATTATAGCCATATAATAAAGTGGGAAAATATATTATTGCAGGTGCGCTTGCGGGCCACAAAAATATATTATTATACACGCGTATATCTCTGTTCGTAATTTCGGCGTTTGGTTAGCTCTGTATCATCTTGAAGGTAATCGTGTGGAGCGCGTGCGATTTAAATTGAAAGCGTAAAAATATATGCGCCGAAGCCGAAGGGATGAGAGTGAAAACCCGTGTATAGGCGTAGACTGGTTTCTGATTTGACAAGCGAGCGAAGTATCACAAATATTAATAAAATGTATAATAGTACTACGGCGTGTGCGGGGTTTTTATTAATCGCCGTGTAATCTTTCTTCGCTTTCTAGCCTTATATAGACAGTGTATTACGTGGAACAGTGGTGTGCAAATAGCGTTGCGCAAAATAATTATCGAGAAGGTATAAAAAAAATAGATTAAATACGTGATAAACGTTAGTGACAGTGTAGAAAAACGCAAATATGCAAGTATCTTGAATTTACGAATTTATAGATCCACCAATGTCATTTCTTTAAATTTTAGGTGGCAACGGATTCCACATGTAGCTATATTGATTGTGCTGCTCTCTGGTTTTAAACCGAATTTTAAAGGGCGACAAGTCAACATCTGGTTAATTGTCGACGACCTGGACCAAAGGGAGGCGCCACTGTCATTGGAATAAGCGGGTTAAAAGCTTAAATAAGCGTGACGATTTAGTCTAATTCTCAGTGTGTTTTCTGAAATGATCGCGCGACGATCTTTTTCACAAAATAATATCAGTTATGGAAATTTGTGCAAATCAATTCGTTACAGTGTCTTATCTTTCCCACATTGGTTTCTACTGCTCACTGCGGGGGATTAAAAAAAACTTTTTAAGGATTAAGAGATTCTATGCGATAATTTATATCCAGTCCGGCATTTTGTACCACCTGTGGCATTTTTGTAATGAATTCGGTACAAGCGACTTGCTCACTAAACGTTGTCACCTGACAATATGGATTAATATTGCGTGTCTTTGAAATATTTAAATTATTATTTTTAAACGCATAAACAATTCATATTTTCCTTCTGAGCCCCGGTCCACACCGCAACGCAGGTTATTGTTCAGGGAACTACAATATGCTGATGCCCCTGTCGAAATGGCCAAGCATATGCTCGTTTCAATCGAAATTGAATTGACAATAAATAGAAGACCCTAACTTACCCCATATATGCGTTCTCGAATGGTTTACGCTAATCTTAAATGTGCTCCAAAATTTTCAAACGTGGTGTAGAGGGTGCGTGAGGCTATCGGCAACGCGATCTGCATTTCAGGATAGCGCGTGCGATCTCGAAAGCCCAATGTGCTCCAATCTCATGCACAGTTCAAATATGTTCAGCACGCCCAAGCAAAAAGCGCTTTGGCAAGAGTGTACAAAATACAGGTCTGACAAGGTGGCATTATTAAAGCTTTACTATGTAACATCGAAAATGTTTACTGAACTGGTTATTTTTCCAAACCTGCTATTTCTTTCACATTATTACTTTCTGGTTTTTGATGGACGTCTGATCTAAGGAGGATATTCAAGAACTTGCGTTGGTGACTGTGCGATTCGTTCAACTCTCATCGAGACCAATCTGATATTCCTGCACTTGAAATGGGCAGAAAAAAAGCGACAGAAAATGGCTCTATAGAACTATACTCGGCGCGGCATTCGCAAATGCTGTTAAACCGTGTGGCCTTTATCATAAACAATGTTTGTGATATTTCATAAGCTGGTTCTAAAATATGCTAAGTGACTTAAAGTATTTCGCGTAAGGTGTGGGCGCGCTGGCTCACCTCATGCGTGCAAGCAGACGTTCGTTCCTCTCTGATTATATACGGCAATCTCGTCAGAAATGGTGGTAAGGTGGGGGTCTCCATTCGTATAAACAGTGTTGGGTAGGAACGGCAAACGAACGTGACGCTCCAAGGAACGCCTTTCCTTTTCTGTGAAACGTAGCGTTCGTCCTCGTTTCATTTTTGAGGAACGCCCAGCACTTTTCGTTCCTTTTATAGAAAACAAACTCCGTTTTGGTGGGGTTCGGTTTTGGTGTGCGTCAGTTATTTTAGCAAATGTTTTGCTAATGTTATAAAAATCGCCATGATGATTGATTCGCCATTGACACATGCATTATCAGCAAGCCGATCAAGAGGACACTCAAAAGCCAAAAAAAAGTTAAAATGTGCAGTAATCCAAGAAGGTTGTTATCAATTCAGTGCCTTCAAGCACATTGCTTTAGCGGCAAATTTCAATGAGCCCATTGTTCCAATAAGCTAACTAGAAATGAATGAATTGATTTTGCGAACTTTTCGGCTAAAACGCACTTACCCACTGTGACTGAACTGAGACAACCACATTTTGCTTTTGTAATTTTATTTTATCACATTTTATTTTATCAGCTATATTTTATTTTTCGTGTGTTTCAAACTCTCGTGGATGGTGACAGTAGTAAGGACCAACGTTTCGGCCTAGTTTTAAGCATGCCTCTCACCAGGTGGCGCTGCGATCGCTTTTTCCAATGTAGCCCCAGTGGCCCTCGGTGGCCAAAATTTGTACTA
>JAUJYS010000289.1:0-25803 GCA_033995665.1 Melogona broelemanni | reverse complement strand
ATATGTGTTTGTGTCCTCCGGAGTCCCTGGCTTGCACCTTTATCGGTCACCTTTCTTACTTTCTTGTAGTCAAGGTTGTTTTCAAGTTAGGTGAATTTATTTTAAGAAATCAAATACCAAATGTCTCGCGAAGACAGTGCTTGGTAGGACCGTCAAATGAACGTCTCGTTCCAAGAAAGCGTTCATTTTGCTAAGGAACGTCTCGGTCGTTTCAAGAAATTTAAGAAATTCGTTCATTTTCTAAGGAATGTTGAAACATCTTCGTTCCAATTTCTAGAATGGAACGTTTAGATGTTTGGTTAGAAACGTTTTGGTCGATTCTTTACGAGGAACGAAAAAAAAAAAAAAAAAAAAAAAAAGAAAAAGAAAAAACGAGGAACGGGAACATGTTTTTATTCATAAGTAACCTACCCAACACTAAATTCGGAAATAATAGTGTCTTGACTGACTGAAAAGATTATACATCCTTTAATCTTTAATTCGTGTCTACAGATGAGAGGGTTGTAGGCTCGAAACCTTAAAAATGATTTGGAATAATGTGGCAGTTACGCTTATGGCCACGTGACAAAATCGGGCAAAAATTCGGGTAAATTACTCATACACTTCACAAATAAAATTTCATTGAGATAGTTAAAGTTGAAAGCGTTAAAATAAAGTTGAAATTTCATTCAAAGAGTATATCGACTTTTTTTTGCTATCTATCGTCCTCAAAGTATCCCCTCTAAGCGGTCGCTCACGCCGTCTAAATGGAAACGAAAGCCCGACGCTGCACTTGGCAACAAGAAAGTAGTCTTAACTAAAAAGTAGTGAAGAGCTAATTTTCCGCAAAAGGTCAATCGACGCGCACGCGGTCTCGCGAGGCAATACCTATACCATAGAGAGCAATGGCATTTGTCATCACGCTGATCTTGCCCTCCCGTGCATTACTGCCATCAGCGCGCATGCGCGCCGCACACGCTTCGGCGTCTTGAGCCGACGTTTTCTCTATTCTGTTTGGGTGTCACCACCGTAAAAGCCATAAGCTCTCATCGCGCGTGGCGGTGTTATTTCTATCGGATGCGACTGCCCTGGTGAGCCAGCGTCAAAACTCGTTTCCAAGCTCGGCTGATCCAATTAGTAGTTTGATTCGAATAGAGGGGCGAAACTTGTAAAGGAGCTTTGAAAATAATTTAAATATCATTATGCCTGAATAATATGCTGAATTACTTTAACAAAAAAAAAATTGATACGGAGGTTGATCAATGTTTTCGTCTCTAGGTAGAGATTTTGAAAGTGTTCATAGTGGCGGTACCAAGGCTTTGCTTATATTCCAAACAAAGGCGCGCGGCGGAATATCTTCCGTTCCAAAAATTTAATGAGGTATCGGTGTGGGATCTGAACAGGTGTATTGTTCCAAAGTGGTAACCACTCGACTACACGGCACCTATGTACAAAAGATTTTATAAAAATGCTCGTAAAATAATGAATTTAAAAAATATATATATAAAATGGGTGTTTCAATCAAAAAAGAACGTGCAGGATTTGGCACCTTAGGTAAAACATTTAAATCTCTAGTGACATTATTTAGTGGCCAGGAATAAACAATACAAAATAAATAAAATTCTGCCCCACAAATGAATATCTAAACATAGCTTTGCACACGTTCAGGGTTTTTCAGCAACAATTTAAAATTTTAATCTCTAGTGATATTCACTACAGTGATCAGGAATATAAAACAAAAATAAAAATATATATAAACTGCACAGCTGCTTAGCTAAACATATCTGTATCACATGTTCTTGACTCTCAAAAAAAATTAAAACTCTAGTGGTATTCGCTACAGTGATAAGGGATAAAAATAATCAAATCTACCTACACATGCTTATCCAAACAGCTACTCTGTATAGCAAACGTTCAGCGCTTTTCAGCAAGCCCGCAAATGCGCGATGAACGTACGAGGATCTCGCCATCTCTGAAAGATAGTAAAATTTCCCCGAATTTTATAAAAGCTCAGTTATACATTGCACAAACGGTTCCTGGAATTGAAACATTCAACGCCATCTATCACCTTCAGTGATCTGGGGTAACCTGGACTATGAATGCAGGGGCAATCCGAATTCCCCGGAACTCCCTGGAGGTCTATTAAATACGGAGATACCGGTGTTTCAGAAGCCCGGACAGTTGCACTGTAAATGATGGCGAATTCTGAAAAATATGAACTCGTTCTACTCATTCATGAAAAAATACCGCTTTGGCCAATGAGGTTGTAGAAGGTTTCCAAGAATTGAATCGCCAAGAGACCGTCAGCGACATATTCATATTTTTTCAGAATTCGCAATCATTTGCAGTGCAACTGTCAGAGCTTCAAAGTTTTTATCCCTGTTTGAAACATGGAAATCGTGAGCTATGCAAAAAAAATCTTAAATTGTTTAAAAAATCAGCGTAATATTAGATTTGGATTCGTCCATTTTTGGGGTAAGTTTACGCGAAATCTTTTAAATTTCTCACTAAAATCCAGAAAGATTGTGAATTATTCTGCCGTTGGTCTCATGAGGTTATTTATGGTGGAACCAAATAAATTAATTTTATGCATAGTAGCAGGAAACAATAATGCGACAATAATATAGTATAACAAAAGTATAGGGTAAATAGTCAATTCATTTTTGAAAACGTCTATCCAATGAGTAGCAATGGATAGACGCTTCCAGTTCTTTGATTGAACAAGTCCGCCAATCGATTTATCAATATCGAATCTTTTTCGAAACAATCGCGCATCAGAACACCCATCACCCCACCCCCTCTCTTCCGCCCCCAAAGGTGCACTGGTGCTGACAGCGCCAGCTCAGGCGCGTTCAAGACCAGGGTCAGCAGCATCAGCAACAGCAGCAAGTGTCAGTGAGACTAGACGCACGTCTAGCGGCAACGATCTCAACCATATAAAAATCAATAAAATGCTTTGCTGCTTCCCACCCCGCTCATCGCGCCCGAGCTTTTTGGGCAACGGGGGAACACACGAAAATGCTTACGTGAATTTCGTGTGGCGACCGGGTAGCGTCGCTATTTAAATAGCTCTCTCGAGCGCGTGCCACGGGTGAAGGCAGGGCCGAAAAGTTTCGATACCAAAAATTAACAAATATAAGTCAGTGGAAGTTGGAAAACGTGACTTCAGCTCATTTATGTGAGTCGCAGCTCGTTCATCTGGCTCTCACGATCGAACTAGCTTAACACTAGTTTGTCGTTATCTAATTTATATTACTAAATAAATTTATTGTTTATTACAAATTAATGTTTAAATTAATAACTAATGTACTATCAGTACCAAATTAATAATTTACTACGAACTAAACTAATTAATAATTTACTACTAACTAAACTAATTAATAATTTATTACAAACTAAACTAAATATTTATTTTTAAATTAATATTCAAGAATCATCATTAGAAATCATAACGGGAATAAATTATTCATTTCAACCAAATCATTTCAAATTTCGTCAATCACAGATTTAATTGGTAATTCTAATAGGACTATTTTTGATTTGCCCACTGGACAAACAATTTGTCCAAAAATGTAAATTTACAAATAATTGGGGAAAAAGATTTCATTCATTGCAACCAAATGATTACTCGATCCTTGGGTACAGGTAACAATGTGCTCATCCCATATTGCCACGCGAGGGGTACAAAATTTCGTGTTTCAGATAGTTATATCCACTACAGCCTTTGGAAATAAAAAAAAATAATAATTCATAGAGGACAGGCCTCTTTTTAAGAAAACAACAAATCTTTTCGAGGACGGGCAACTTTTGTAAGAAAGCACAATTTTGCTAGACAGGAAGAAAATTTGCCACACAATTTAACATTGATTATTATCGAAAAACCGGCGCTAGCACCAAGGTATTTGATTTTATGGCAAAAAACAATATCAAGGTCATTATTTCTATGCAACAATCTTTTAACCCTTTCGCTACCAGTGGGTTTCAATAATTCACACTTTAACTCTTTGGCACGGATGGTTCACGCCAAGCCTGTCTAGCCTATGTCGGTCGATCAAAGGTTTGAAACTGACTCTGAAATCACGGAATGCCTGTCTAGCCGATGTCGGCCGATCGACACACGGAATGTCCTTTACCGACCATCCAATTGATTTCCGCTAAGAAAATTCCAAATCATCATATTTTCTGTGACAATTGGAATAGGGTGACGTTTTATATCGGACTGAACGCTCCGAAATACAATTTAGCACAACACATGATTTAAAAATAAATTATTTTTTTCAAACGCTAAAACCAGCCTGACCTTGAGTGGAATACCAGTACATGAATGTCATTTTTTTAGCGTCGTTTGTCAGGTAGACGGTAGACCAGACTCTGATAAAAATTACCAATCTTTTCGAACCCACCTTGTGTCGATTCCAAAGCGCATAATACGCGTTCCAACGCTGAATATGCTGCATGCAGTATTTGTCACGAGCGCTAACGTTGTTTTGTGTTCCATTTCTGTGTGTGTGTGCGCTCAAATCGAGAGACGAATATTGGTGGAACGAGTTTTGCACGGTTTCGGTTTGCTCCTATCTTCCGCCATTGGCTCCGCGCCCCCATACACGCACACATACTGGCGTCGCTCTTCGCTAATAAAGCGGCGCGCGCGCGCACGCACACGTACAAACAGACCCGGAGTTTTCAAGCCACCTTCACCATTCGCTCACCAGCTGGCGCTGAATCCCGTCGTTCGCTCGCTTTTCGCCGCTCAGTCAGTACTCAAAGGCAAACACCGCGCGCGTTCAGTAGATCCAGGACCGAGGGAACAGTTTTCCGCGCGCGCGCCCTCTTTTTCGCTTCCCGCTTTCTCTCGCTCTTTCTCTGTTTCGGCCGACCAAACGAGTAACGACCATTCCGGTTCGGTGTTGTGAATTATCGGTGGCACGCGGCTATAGCGAATTCATGCGGAACCGTTCCCCGTAGTAGTTCCAGTGGATTCATTCGGTCGCGAACAGGCGCAGACGACGAGTCGCTGTTTATTACTGCCACAGAAAAACCAATCGAAAAGCACCAGCCCGCTGCTACGTGGACGACGTCACCGTGAGAACAAAATATTTTCGCAGTCACACTCACTGTTTTTCTCCCGGCCAGCTACACATGCTAAAATCGGTGGAAAACTACGATTTTTTGGCCAGTGGTTTTATCTCGATTTATCTGCCAATTTCGTGCACGAAGACCAGGAAGTGCGAATTTTGTGTCATCGGCAGCAGACGCCCCGAAATGCGGGTCTAAGTGTCATTGAGGAAGGAAAAAATTGACACCACGAAACAAAATAATTTCTTACCGTGGACGACGGCGTTCCTTGGTGGGTGATTAACGGTGATCGGTGGTAGTGTGTGGTTGTGCTATTTCTACCGGTTTACATATTGGATTTCAATAACGACTAGAGGCTGATCAGAGGTTTTTTGTCATCGTCCCTGTCAATTTCGAAAAACGTCAACGCCGCTCGTGAATGAAAACGACAGACTGAAAAATCGAGCTCTGTTTTTGCCGACTACTTAGTCACAGAGTTGACCTTCAACGTTTACACGATCGGCGGTTTGTTTTGAGATCGCGACACTCGCTTTTTCTCACTGAACGGTGATATGTTTCACCTCTAGCGGCAATTTTACCGGCTGCGGTTGTCTTCTTCACATACGATTTTAAAGAAAAAACGAGGAAAAATCATCAAAAGAGTAAAACCGCCCGACCGATCGACCTACCCGGCTTTCCCGTCATGCATTTCCCGCGTCGAGAGTTGCTGATTCCGCTGGTACTGCTGTTCGTCCTGGTCCTAGCTGGTGAGTGAATGATTGATTTGATTCACCTGTTCTGTAGTCAGCTGCTGTTTAAATTTGTCGTGTTTGAAAAAAATCGAGCTGTCGCCGGATCAATAAACGTAGAGCGAGAGACGTCGCTTGGCGGGGAAACGGAGAGCAGTTTCCCGCTCGCGGCGAAGGCCTAATCCCACGCTCCGCGGCGGCGACATGCTCAGTGTTTCGCCGCCCGAAGAGAAAACCGCAACTTCGGCGGGCGGGAGGCGAATCGGATAGAAAATCGAACGCCCGATTTCGTTCGTTTCCAACGAGGGAAATAATATCTCGTTAACGTTTACTTTTTCTCATACGGAGATTCTGGCAGAGTGTTTCGTTAAGTACGACCGAAGATAAATATTGAAAGACAAAGCTTTGGGCTCGAAAGTCAATTAATTGATCGGACTCTTTTGTACGAGAATATTTTTCTTTGTCGGCGCTGTCGGTCGGTCTGTGCCAAATCGATATTGCAGAACACGTGTTATATGCAGCCAAATATGGTCAGTAGGCTGCTGAAAGCCAGTTTATGTCTCCTATTTCAGGTTTCGCTCCATGAAAATGGCATTTTTTGTTTGTAGTGGTACGTTCTAAAAAATCACGAATGCACCATTACCCAAACAAAATGACATTTTACGGCGCCAAACGGGAAGCGATAAACCAAGGTTAAACGGTGTCGTTGTGAACGATACAAGTGTATTATGTTATTGTTCAAAATATAAAATCTTAGTTTAATTATTGGGACTTGGGGAATCGTTCAATTCTGAAAAAAATACTTGTATAAACGACAAGATTCGAACTGGAGATTTATGCCTGTACGGTTGGCATACTAGTACGACATCCTTTAGCAAACATCCTGTAGCGAAAGGGTAAATAACACATCATGGCAAACTTATCTTAATTGTTTTACCATCATGTAAAAATGTTGGAAACATTTTATTAGCTAAGTTAAGTGGTTGGATCACAATCTAGAACAAAGTTCACTTGTACTTTCGAAAAAAAAAATCTGAACGAACTTTGAACTTTGAGCACTGACCGAATCCAATGAGGTTCATACGAAAAAATATTCCTTGCATTAGAGAGATTTCAAAAAATTCCACGCGACAATCTGATTTTAGATGACGTACTCCTCAGTTTTATTGTTGTTATTAAATCCTTCGTGTCGTCTCCGGACCCCGACCATCGATCCCCCGACACCTGGTGACTTCAAGGAGCAGAAGCTCCCCTGAGTTTTCTTGGCAGAATACAGAGGTGGTTTGCCATTGCCTTCCCCCGCGCAGTAGTACCACGAGCCAATCCAACAATCGTCTGCGCTGAGAATCGAACCCAGATCCGCTGATTGGTGAGCGAGCACGCTACCTCTCGTGGAATTGTAAAAATTCTCGCGTGTACGTATTCGTTCGATGCCCGAAGAAATGCATTTTCGCAAACTGGTAAAACCGTTTCCACAATGTCTCCACGATACCGCCTCGTTCTCACTTGCAATATGAATCTGCAAATAGATATCTGGCTGTCGTTTTTATATATATATAGGGTACGGCGGCGATATTTTAATTCAATTTGATGTTGTAGCTGGCGCGCTCTTTATCTAGGCCAATCGCCATTTTTCTCCAGGGGAGTTCGCATTTGAGTGACTCTGGCTTCACGGGGTCTTGGTACATGCGCCATTGGCTCGCCCGCAGAAATGGTGTTCGGGTGGGGACTAGATCACGGATAGACGGGAAATAAACGTGAAATCTCGTTCGTGCTATAAAGTCGCGCCTGCGCGTATCCTTCTTGAGACCCTGCGTTGTGTAGCGTGTATTCAATAAACCTGTAACAAATTGCTCTACTGCTGGGGAAATGCATTGATTCTGTTTCACTCCTGTCGATGAATGTGGTGTCGGGCTGTTGATGCGTTTCAGACGGCATGAGCATCCGCAGATTGCTCGGACTTTTTTTTTTAAATCGCCAATTTTAGGTGCTGATCACAAAAATGGTCGATTTTTTTGTTGTTGTATTATTGCATTCTGAAGCACCAATTACACCATGGATCACTTCGCGTTTTGGTCCTTGGAAAAGTCATTTTTTGTTTTTTTGTCTTGGCACATGCGCGACTTAAACAATTCTAGCTCAGTAATTTTTCGCAATTTTTCTTCGCCCGAACAAAATTACATGTATACGGACAAACCGTGAAATAGTCCACAGTGTAAACGGCACTTAAGAGTTTACATTGACCGGATAAGGGTTTGCCAAAATTCAAGGAGGAAAAAAATCTTCGTAAAAGAGTAGATTGGAAAAGTGAAAGCCATAAGGATTGCGTTTTATGTTTTAATACTGGTCCACCATTCGTCAATACCAGATAATGGAACTGGATTCTTGAAGACAAAATGCCTCTCAAACAATGCTTAGTAGGTCTGATGTGCTTCAAAGAATTGCGTTTGACGTTTTACTCTTGAGTATATTGTTATCCATTTCCCATACGCCTTGTCGAATTGATGAGAGACTAACTTGATTCCCCGGTTCGATCTCTGCAGTAGACTCTCGCTTATTCGATCCCTGGGTCTGGCGAATACAAAATCCAAAATAAAATTAATCGCTAAACATGATTTAAAAAAAAAATAATCTGTATTTTTTTAAACGTTAAAATTCAATGATGTGAACCCAACTAAAAGCGATTGTGCACTTAATTCAGAGCTCGAACACTCTGAACCAGTACAGCCCCGAAAAGAAATACAGAGTCTGGCAAAATATCTCATCATAAAATTACTAATTAATGTTCGCGATACATTTTAAAATGACGAAATGTCTTCATAAATGCCCTAAATTAGTAATAAATTAAGAAACAATTTGAAGGGCAAAAAAAACCTAATCAAACACTCACGTTGACTAATTCCATACTTTTACCAAACGATCGAATAAATAAAATTTCGCGATGATAATCGAACCAGTGGCCGTCGCACTACAAATCGGTAATGCTACCAGAACTGACTCTTGGAAAGCAACTGCGATCTAGAAGGTAAAACGCCCCCCTTCCACCCTCACACAATCAAGCGTGTTTGATCTCCGGCGTTGAATGCCAAAAGGTTACCAGGGTGATGATCTCAGGAGGGAATATGGGGAATATGGTGGCGTGAAGCTTGTTCGCGCTATTGTGACCCGTTGACTACATTTACATGGTACGCGGCCCGCCTATTTCCACGTGTGCACGCCTATACATATACGGTATGCACGTTAGACATGAGTGGAGACGGTTTATTGCAAATAAAACCTGACAATCCTCCGGAGAATTACAGCGTGTTATTTTCAGGATCCTGCTGGGACGATGACAGTTACAGGCCCTCATCTCGGTCCTGCTCATTCCCTACCACTACCACCACCTACTCGCTATATCCACGCCACCCGCCCATTTCCTTTCGTGCATCACTCGTTATGTGCAGTACACGCAGCGGAGCGCAGTCGGGCTCTCGTATAGATGGAGCTCGGTGCCAGCTCTTATTCGCAGCTAGCGTCAGTCAAACCTATTTTTCTGGTGAGTTTGTGCTGGTGGTGCAGACGACATAATGTGGTGATGCTTATTTTTTTATTTTTGGATGGTGGTAGTGGTGATGGTGGTGGAGCTACCCATCTGCACGTGGATATGGCGTACGTGTTCGAATAGTGCAACCAAAGACTTTGAGTACCGAATGCTTAAATGGGCTTCCGTGTTGTTGGAAGATTAATTAGCGCGTCGATGCGCGAGCGTTTTCACGAGTACCTATGAAGCGTAGCCATCGCCGAATTTACAGGGTGTCTTGAGGAAATTGGTTACGATTTGTACAGGGTTTTCTTTTCATTTGCGCTTCTGTGTTTTCCTGCGATTTTATTCGCATCTACACTGGGTTCAAAGCCCACCTAGAAAGTTAGAAAATTGATTTTGTGTAGGAGAAAATTGTGGAAAATCGTCCGAAAGTTGGAAAAGTCGGGGGGAAATTCTGAACAAAGCTGAAAACTTTTATTTTTTGGGATAATCATTTTTTTTTTTTACAAAAACACGTTCTTTGGCTTTTTACTTCCATATTATTTTACATGTTTTTAAAAAATGCCGCAGTTTATATTTTTCTCTGGTTTTGGTGATAAGGAGAATGTTCGACTGCTGTAACTTGTTCTAATAGTAATCTTGGTCAGAGGAAAGACAGGGGAATCTGATTCTTAGTTTTCAATACAAACCCTTCAGTGCTATATTTTATTGTGTTAAACTCATCAACTCTCCCTGTTTGCCTCCCTGGGAAATAGTGGTTTGGGATTCAATTTAATCATTATAAACCAGTATCCCATTTCATTGTCGTCTAGTGGTTATATGGCAGAAGCAAATCAACTCTACTAAAATAGATATTTTGGTTTTGTTATAGCAGCTTTGCTCTAATTGTGATATTTATCGCAAGCCGTCTGAATTTGAGTATGCACCGCATATTAGTCACATTGCGACCCGCGTTTCAAGTCAATCAAAAAATGATTAGGCGAGTTACGAATTAATAAGTCCACTCCGTATCGGTGATTAGGTTTTCCATTAACGGATCCACAAAGTAGGGGAGCCCTAATAATAGGCGCCAGGGTAAACAGAATTGGGGGTTTCACCCGTAATGTTTGTCCAGTGATTGTACAAGCGAACGTACACGTGAGTGAGTGAGTGTGTACGTGTGTCACTTCGGCGCCAATGGCAACGTGTGAACCTGGGTTGTACCAGGAGCATCTGCTATTCGATCGCTTCTCCTATAGTCGCTGGTGGTATACGCCCACACTCGTCGGCGGCAGATTCGCTAATCACGGTATTAGTAAGCAGAGAAAATATTTGCTCGACACTGATTAAATTGAACACTGCGCGCGTCGTGAATTACTAATTCTCCTAATTGGTGTGGCGTGGCGCGCGGGTGCACGTAGCCAACGCGCCAAAAATCTTGAAACGATGACTCCATTTTTCTTTTTATTTTTCGGTCTCAGATGGGCGCGTCCGGAATGTGTGGTGATGTGGGAACAGATTGGTATTTGGTTTCGGATCAATATTGGTTTTGGAATATGTTTACATTCGGATGAGGTTCAATCTTGATGATTCTAATGTCCTTTAGTGTTGCCCATCGCACAAGTTTTTTTGCTGAACGGTTTATGGGTTGCTTATTTGGTATTATTGAAGGAGATGAAAGTACCATCACAATTGTTATTGAACTTGTTATAATCGAGGTTGAAGTAGCAAAGGTTTTGCGTTCGAACAAGTAAATTGATATTTGTTTTTATGCCTTATTGTACGATACTTTTTATTTTCATGCGAACTTGTGTATCCCTGCAGAGGTCAACCGTTTTCGTTTATAGACTGCTGTCGCCGCCTTTAAATATCATAATTTTTTCCTTTAGCAAATTTGTTTGTTCACCTGCAATATAAGTTGACATTATTGAATGGAATTGTGTGCAATTTCACGTGGTGTAGATTTTTTAGTGACAGAAAAAATATTTATAAGAGCTAAGTGAATTTTCAGAAAAATTATATTTTGATGATGGCTCATAAACGGGAAAAACTGATTAAATAAATTAAATGAGTAATAAAGTCCGATAGTTACACTTTTAATCTGTCAGTTACAAAGGCAAAAACTGCGCGAACTTTAGATTGTGCTGTTTACATATAAGCAAACTTCGTTGGCGAATAAAATGAAAATGAAAAATGGCTGGAAAAGGGTACTCCAATTTTAACTTTTAATTTTTCTTGCACTGCATTAACAGACCAACGACTCACTCGTGCTGTAACGTATATTTTATTCGGCGGTATCTCTCTCTCTCTTTTACCGGCGTCCAGACCAACAATTTTGAATTAAACACTCGGAATAGCTAGGTTAAATTTAATTGCGCGTATAACCACCGCGTACGTTGGCCGTGTGCGGCGTGCAACTACTCATCGCTCGCTCGCCCAACAAAAACAATATCGATTGCTATTTACTTTGCTATCCGCCGCGTGCACGAACGTACGTACAGGGTTTGGATAAAATAATGGATACAGCTTTAATACGATGCATCAACCGATCTGTTTCCATTATTTTGTCCAACCCCTGTATACTCGTAGCCCCCGTTGCGCTGGATTATCTCGTCGTCGTTGTTGGGAGTTTGCGAAAGCGTAGCCATGGTTTGGTTAATCATTTCCGGCGCCACTTGGTCTACCCGAGTGCACACGAGATTAATTTTGCATGAAGGAGTTCTATGGCGGCGACCCCTGGCGGCTTGGCTGCCAACCTACCGCCGATGGTCTGTTTTTGGAGCGGAGACGAGCCATGGTAACGTTTGTCATATTGACGTGGGCGCCCTCTGGCGGTTGCGCGGCGAATTGGCGAATCTGTAAGAATTTGTAAGAGTTGTTGCCTCGTGGGAGGATTATTGGCTTGTGGAAAGAAAATGGGCCAGTCGGTCAGTTTTGATATGCGTTAAGAATACATTCGTGTTGATTTAGACTCCCTGACTCTCCCCGACTGTGGTTCGATTACCGGCGTTTATTCGATCTCGGGGTACGGGTACTGGTGAAAACGTGCCCCTTAAGCAAAGGAACGCGAGGAATATGTGCGGCCTCCGTGGTTCAGTGGCTATGGTCATAGACTACTAAGCGGGTAGTCCCGGGTTCGATTCCCGGCGCAGGCTTTCGTTTATTCGATTCTGTGGTACTAGAATGTGCCCCTCGTATATCGCCGCAGCGACGCGAGGGGTACAATAACCTTCTGTAGTGTTTTTCACTACAGTAATCCGGAATAATAATACAATTTTTTTTTTTTTTTCTGCAGTGCTATGTGCAAAATGGATTGCATTAAAATATTGAATTTGTGTCAAGTTTCAACTCCAGCTAGTTTAAATACAGCTAAGCGAGTACTCACGCCATCATTAATTGGTGGTTTTATTTTAACAAAAGTGGGTGACAGTGAGAATTTTGATAATTTTTTCTGTGATTCATGTAATACTAATTGGTCAATTATGAAACTTGCTCTTATTAAAAGTTCCAGCTGCAGTGATAGCAGATAGCAGATAGTAGATAGCTTCTTACATACAGTACAACCATTTTTGTTTTTCTTTTAATTAAAAGTATGACTTTCAGATCATTTCTCGATTTTTTGTGATCAGGGTTTCTAATATCCGTTATTATTGATAATGTTGTTTAAACGCAGTACTCGAGGAAACCGTATTCATTGGACTTTAAAAAAAAGTCTAGTTTTAATGTTTATGCAACAAATGAAAATTACTCGCTCTGGGCGAAGTTTTTAATTGCAATCCCGTCTAGACGCTTAGTTAATATGGTCTAACATACTAGTATTCGGCACAAAAAAAAAATAATCGTAAGCTGCTATCAAAATACTCGAAACGGAAATTGAAGGCGCTAATGCGACAAAGGAAATCATGCGAACTTCAAGTCAGCAGTCGGTTTGTGTGTATGATGTAATTGGATGCGCTCTAAATAATTGATAAACATAATAACAATCTCTTGGAGTTATCAGTATCGTTTTCAACGAATAATACTTATAATTTTGACGCATTTCATTGTCTTGACCGATTCAATGACTAACGTCTGGACGCATTAATTGTTGTCAGATTAAATCAATGTTAACAAATCATATTTGCTGCACTAAGATGAACTATTAAAAAAAAATGTGGGGCATTACTTTAGGAGTGATGTAAATATATCGTACGTGTTTGCATTCTTATCAAAAAATTTCGTCTTTTTAGACGATTTATTTTATTATTTATAATAATTCCAAGTGCCTTATTTAGCAGTACTTTACCGAAATAACTGCGCTCGCATAAATACCGTAAATATTATATCGTATATAACGGTATATTTTATTTAAACTTAAAAAAAATCATAATTTATCGTGGATTTGTTCCAAAATGCTTAACCACTTTAACAAACTTCACAACTAATCCAATAACGCTGGAATTGGTCAGCTGCGTTGCGGTTGTGTACCATTTGAAATCGATAGTTAGCTCAATAGATGGTGCGCCAAACTAGCGATGAAAATCTGGTGGAAGGAAATCTGTGGATTGGTTGTCTTGGATCTCATCAGTCTATAATTTCCACCATAGCTTTTAGCTGTGATTTTGCGAAACTTTTGTGCCCGCCCTCTTAAGCTCGATGGCGATAACGTGCGGAGAAGATACCTGTCGATGGAAGAAGAAAATAAAAAAAATAAAAAAAAACCTGCCGCCTTTCGTTTGGATGATCGGGGGGTGTGCCGCCGCGGGTTGATTCCCCCCCCCCACACCCTCCCTCTTCCTTTTTCTATTTGCTATGCGGGCAACGTAATCAAGTATGATAAATCCTCGAGGAAAAATGTAATTAAATTTTCAGCGTTTCTTGCTTATTCCCAATCGACGATTTCGGTGTGTGGGGGGATGGGGGAGGTGGTGTGTAGAGTCGGATCCCCGTAAATGAATTTCTTTTGTGCCAAAATGTGTGTATGTGTGTGTTAGAGGGAAGAAAACGAAGCGCAAATTAATTCCTTCGTCGCCGCCCACACCCGTCCACGCCCCCGCGATCTCTTAGCCGTTTCTCGCGACTCTCGTGATCTTGAGTGCCACTTGGCAAATGTATGAGAGGAGCAGAAATCCTCAATATTGTGAGAAGGATGGCGCGAGCGGCGTAGAACTTGTGGGGGTGGGAGGTCGAAAGAGGGAGGGGGTGACAAATCCCGTCGATTCGCCCGGCGCCTTTGTGGCATCAATTTATAGCGACCTAGGCAAACAAAAGGAATTTGTAAGTGCAATAAACTCGCTCGGTATTCCCTCTACGCGTGACAGTCATTGATGCTCTCATGGGGGAGGGGGTTTCCTGATAATGTGTTTGTTTCTTAGATAGGGTATATCAATGATCAGTATGTCAATCAGTTAGTGCGGCACAATTTCAACTTATTTTTTTAAGAATTGTTTCATCGTATTGGTGATAAACTACATGTATGTTGAGGTCGGTGGCGGCGGCATAGTGATTGGCGTGTGCGCCGTCTATGGGTTCGAATCCCGACTGAGACCCCCGGAATTTTGTGGGCGGGAAAAATTCGTAAGCACGCCTTTCTTCTGAATGGCCATTTGACCCTTTGTTTCATCATTTGACCCCCACCATTGTCGCGGTGCATGCATGGCCATAATTATTTTTTTTAAGGCAATGACATGTAAATGTAGAGGCCAGGTATTAGTACATCGATGGTTGGGAAGCCAACTGACTTATGGAGAATGGCGGATTAATGCTCAATAATGAACAAATTAATATTTATGCCGACTACAGAGTAATTTCGTTTTATGAATAGTCGTTCACCTTGTATTCTATTTATTTATTTATTTATTGTGTCGCCCTGTCAGAATGATATTCACCTGCGAACGTAACCACAATTGGGTGAAAAATACAGAAAAGCCTTTGATTAGGAAATTACGCCTGGCATTTTGCATCTTTTTTTTTTTATTTATATCCCTCATACGAAGTCCGATGTAATAGCGTCCCCTGTTGTCGTCGCTAACTTAAAATTCGTCGAATTTTGGCTTTGAGATTCCTCTCTATCGAACGCAACAGAAATTCGGACTATTCGTGTCCGATCTATTTGTCGCCCTATGTCGTTTTTTTCCCTCTTTTTCTCCTCTCCGTTATTGTTCCAAAAGTTTTCCAACAACGTACATTCCGTTCTTGCATTCCTCGCTATATTGCTCATATTGTTCGATGTGGCTCGCTGAGCGTACATACGGGCCGCACACGCCCCGTGTGGCACCAACAAAATACGAATGCCTCGGCGACGCGTCTCGCGCTTTGGCGCAGGAGAAAGAGAAAGCCTCGTTCTATTATTGGATTAGTTGGAAAAATTAATATATGCGATGTATCCGGGGATATAGCTACAACTAACGTACGGCGGGGCGGGCGGCCGCCTATCTGTTTTTAGTGGCAGTTTGGATGTTTTGCGAACGGGTCTGTTTCGGCGAATGCCAGCGCGGGCAATTTTCAATGCCGAATAATTCGGCATAATTGTGTAGATTTTAGATCATAAGCGTGCGGTGCGCTGTCGAGCGGTAAATTTATGGTTGGGGAAAACAAAATGCCTTTCACAATTTGGAATAAAATAGAGCCATTAAAGATGGGACAACTAAAATAATGATAGGCGTCGTAAACCGGGAAAGGCCGTGCTCTATTTCGCCTTTTTAAAACGGTGATGTTATGCAACAATGAACCTAACCCATCAGATAAATTGTAAGATCTAAAATTTACGACTCATAAAAAATAAATGTTGAACTCATTTAAAAATTAATGTTTGACTTCAACTAAGAACTATGTTAGAAATCGTCCTAAGAAGAAGGTTTTGAACTCTTAAAAATACCATTTAAAATTATAAATCTTAAGAGTTCATAATTCTTAAGGATGATGTTTAAAATATCTAAAATTTCTTATATTTTAATAAATAAAAACTATCGAAACATTTCAACATTTTTATTATTAGAATTCGTGTTAATGGCAGATTTTGGTATTTTGAAAATTAAAATAAATAAAATACGAAATTATGCCTTTTAATTCATTCCATTTAGTTCCATCCGTATTTTTTATGAGCAGGGTGGGTTATGTGACTTATGACGTAACGTTGCCAAATTCTTTATGCATTCGAGCATATATTGTGCGTCATTTTGCGAAGCACTGATAGTCTCGTTCTTTGTAGCGTATACGGACGGGGAGGGCCGTACAAGAGCAGAAAAGAATCTACATTTTGTTGCCGTGTGCACATGTATATGTACACGTACGTGTATATTAACGGAAGCGATTTTCTGAGTGCGCGACGCAATGTGGGCTGCGACCGCAACAAAAAGGAAGGCTTTTGTTGTCTGTTGTTGTGTGTTGAACTGTATACATGTGTGTATACGACGACCGATAAGATCAGAAGTAGTAGGATAGATACGTTACTTTCTCTATGATTGTGCGCCCGTGACCACTTGCTTTGATGTTCGCTCATGACTATGACTGGGATGGATATGACTTCTGTTTTACTGTAACAGGTCTTAGGAACTGAAGTAGCTTGGATGATTCTCAGGGAGACCTTAGACTACATTTTTGACCCAATTTGCACATGTCGATGCCATATTTTTCATTGACGTGCAGCCAGATTTTGAGTCTCTTTTTACTAAATTGAATTTTGATTTTGTTATTACATTAAATTTGCACGCTCGGTATTGCACCCGGCTGCGGTTCGGCGGTCCCGGGTTCGATTCCCGGCGAGGGCTAACGTTTATTTGATCACGGAATACTAGCTAAAATGTGCCACTCAGACATTGCATAAGCTATAAGAATGGTACAAAGTCTCGTTACAGTGATAAGAAACAAAAAATATAAAAAAATCTACAATTTTGTTTCATTAGAAAATAAATGAAATATATCATTCAGATTGTGTTATTTTGGCCTTTGATGTGTGCCTGGAGTTTCCTAAAAAGAAAAGGAAAACAAAATGGTCTTACGTGTACGAGTATTTTGATAGTTGGAGATTAGTTGGAGATTATGCTCATTTGATATTTATTTTTTGAACATAGGTTTAGCTGCGTCCACTTGTACCATCATACTAGTTTAAGTTTGTATCAGTCAAAGAAAATCCGAATAAAATTTCTAACCAAGTTTTGAGCTTCTTTTGGGTTCCTACGCGTTTCAATAACCACGCACCGGCCTGGGTCTCGATACAATAATTCTTTTGTTGTCGCGAAATGGGGCATAGTCCTATTTGTATTCATTCAGCTCGTTTTCAATTCTGTAAAAACTCGACAAATATCTGAATTTTGAATGCGGCCTCCCATTACTCTCAAACATACAAGTTTGTATACCACGTACACGTAAGTTATATAGGCAGCAAGCAGCGAGCGGGCCTGTGCCCGCGACACATCGTTGCACCTTTCGTCTTTTCCAACGCGTTTGGTTATTGATGTCATGTTCTTCGCATTTTTCATCTATGTGGCTCTATAGGCTCTCTCCCGTCGGGGTGTATATAGAAATAAGCGTTCCTGCGCCTTAGCCCCTCCGAAAGCGCCCTCCCCGCCGCCATATATGCTAAGCTCGAGAGCAGCTGTGTTGCAATCTTATTGACTTCCGCCGTATCCGTTTCTCGTCTATCTTGTAAAAGGAGCAAGACAGAAGTTGCTTTATTTTCGTGTTCCGAAGTGACGGCGGGTGAGCGCGTAGGCGCGCGCGCGATCCTACTGTTTCTTAACCGATGCGACGGGAGGCGGGGCAACCAGCGTGGCCCGCGGGGGCCACCTTCGGTCGACGGGCTAATTAGGCGACCAGGGAGCTGGCGTCAGACGCCTAATTAGGCGATCCATTGAGTCTCAATGTAGCAACCAACCAACGTACATAACTGTAAATAAGATCTGTTTCGAAATGGGTGGAACGCAGAAAGATGGCTAGGCGCTGCTTATGTGCGACTGACACAAACTGTGCATATCGGTAATTGCAAATAGGCATAGTGATCAGATATTGAAAAATATTAAGAAAATCCATTGTTGGTTATTTAATTGGACAGCGACTAGTCGAAAGACCAATGTGTCATTTAGTTACTCGTGCCCCCTGGTGGCTTTTGAGTTGTTTTGGGTATATTCTTGACAATAAATATTAATATATTATGAGAAAATAAAAAAAATGAAATGCTTAAAGAGTTACAACTATCCCCTAGTGGCGCTAGTTGTAACCTACCTTCTGCCAATTGAGGAATGTTGGCCATCTAGCGATAAAGCGCGGTGGTAATACCGAAGTCTAATTTGAATCTTTAGCGTGTGATGATCTGCAACCAAAAGTGAATAATTTAATTTTCACAAATAAATAGCAAATATTAAAAGGAAATTTTAATTTTCGGCTCTGAGTAGAGATCAGGTTTTAAAGTTCAAAAATATTTTATGAATGCTATACGTTATTGTGTTTAGACTAAAATAAATGTCAATACTTGCTGTTAATTCTTCAGACCTACACTCTTTTCCGATTTAATTGGGCTGGTATTGTAGATCGGCCCGCGATTCGGGAATGGTTGCCCATCTTTTTCGGTTCGCCTGTCAATGCCTAGCTGCCAGCCGGAAAGTAATCGTTTTGACCTTAAGTGAAAAAAAGAAGCCCGCTCTCTAAAAAAAATATATGCCATAGATCTATAGCACGCGTGCACCAATTAATCATAAAATTGTTGATAGCTGGGATATTTCTACGCGCCTATGCACATAAGAGTTGCCTGTTCTGACTTGATGAATGAATGGGAGAAGCACAGCACTGCTGTTGTTGGTAGCGACTAACATAGGGGTTTACTCTGTTTTTCAGCCAGCAATTAAGCTCATCTAGTCAAACATATTATAGCTAGTTGTTACGGAATGTCGAGACATATTTTTTCGACGCGCTACGAGCCTCTCTCCCGCCATGTGTGATCCCTGTCACCGAACGGCGACAAGGAGTCCGGTGTTGTTGGCAAGCGTTGGACAAGGCGCTCTTGGATATGTCGAATTGTCAATTCTGTCAGTTCGCATTTGGGGAAATAGTCGGAGCGTTGCATTATTAATATTAAACGAGCCTTCGTTGACGAAAAGTGGATAGCGCTCAATGTAAAATGACACGAGCTTTTGGGGGTAAATTGGAATAAATGTTCAGTTGATGTAAATAAGAGTATCTCCTCCCCCCTTTTATTGTTTTACGAGCTGTCTGATATAACAATCATTCGATATGCCGAGAACTAACTGTTAGGTAATGACATGTCGCTTTTGTCCGTTTTTTAGGCTTTTTTTTTTCCCCGTTGACAATTTGCGATTTTATTTTTATTTATCTTTTATTAAATATTGTTATATATATTTAATTAAAAATGTATCATTAAATATATCTACTAATAATAGGAATTATAAAGATTAAAGAAATATAATGTTGTGAAACATTTCTTGGCCATCTATTTTTCGATAAAATTGCGTCGTAATGCGTAACTGCGTCAAGCATAATCATTTAGCAGCATCGTTATCAATGCACAACATGAATGCAACATCAATGCATAACATGCTCAACATGAATGAATAAATATCGGTAGTTATCGAATTTATTTCCCCAATTTCGAAATCTCTCCGGCTTCATGGCTTTGATGCCCGTATTTAATGCATGTACCGTACATAAATAAATGCTATTAACACCTCTGATGAGCTAATACGGGAAGCTATCATAACGAGATTAATTATGAATTTATACCAGTGACTAAGGTAATTTGGTTACATTCCGCCGCTCGGTAAGAAATTGACTTTACGAATGTGTCGTAGTTTAGTTGTCCCGTGATGATGAATATTTGTTGAAAATTCTGAAAAAGTTTTATAAATGGCTTCTATCCTACTTTATTCACGCACGCATACGCGTATATGTAATGTGCCGTTTATGTGTAACGCAAGGCGCTGCTGCTAAATTATTCAATTAATTAAGCCAAATAATAAATCGTCAGCATTAATATATTCAGTAATTTAATGTTGATTATGTCATCGAATCATCGAACCAAACTAACATTTACATGAGCAAAAAGTTAATGTTTCATCGTGTAAACTACGTATGAGACTTATATTGAGCATTAATTGAACTTTAACATTTACGAAAAAACTAATTCATCACTTGTTGTGTTGTTGACTAGCTCTATTGCAATTTCAGTTTTGTACGATATTGTTTGATTTCGAAAATGCGCACATATTTAATATTCTGAGTGCCACGCTTGCTTTGTTGTTTGACTAGCTTTTTTCCAATTAGCTTTTTTTCCGGCATGAAGTCAAATAATGTCAGTTGTTTGTGCATGTTGCAAACGTCACGTTTGCTTTCAGATGGCAATAACGGTACGAATAGCGATCCTTCGATGTTGACGGTAAGAGAATATTGAAACTGGAGCCGGAGAGCTCTCGGGTCCTCTCGAAAATGTGAGAGCAAAGAAATTGGAAGTCACCTTTTTACAGACCACGTCAAATGACGTGAATGTACTCTTCCATGTTCAACATTTGCATAATCGTTGTTTGTGCAAGCTCATTTCAATGTGATCAACAATTTTTTTTTCGGAAAAGTCTCGTGATTAATTTCACTCACTTTCGTCCTACGTTGCAACTTTATTATCCCTTTGGGCGTTACCCCCTTCCTATATCATTTCCTTTCAAGTTCTTGGCCTAATGTTTTCCAATTTGGCGTGTTCAATTAATTCCGTATCAGGGTTAATATTTGTTATTCATTAAATTAACAAGTAAATGCAAAAAACTTGGTTTTTCTGATAAAAACTTTCATTTTAGAGATGCTCATCTTAATAGAAAGTTTTTAATAATAAAAAGCCGAATTTTTCAACAAAATTCATAGGAATGGATTCGAAAAGCTTATCCAAGCTCATGCAAGCTCAAGTTTCACGGCACAACTAACCGTGTAGTTTTGTATTTTTACAATTCCAGGTGTCATTAAACGCGTTTTATTTACATATACAAACGTGTTATTCATCATTTCACAAAGTTATTTTTTTCTAAATTAAGTTTGTGATCTCGTTCGTTATCAAATCACGCGGTCTCGTAATTAACATTCTATTATTTTTGATCTATATGTATTTTATTTATTTACGTTCTGTATAATATCATACCAAGTTTACACAGTTTCATCTACACCATCTGTAATTGTGATAAAAGTTCTTGTTATAATTTTTTAATAAAATAATACACAAGAACCGTTTCTGTCTCTCTCTGGTCGAAGAAAGACTTTAAATTCAACAAAAGTTCAAACATCAACTTCACAAGGCGTCAGGTTTCAAAAACTTTTGCTTGTTGGGAGGTTAGGAAATCGTCTTTGCTCGATGTCGACTTGTGAAGTTGACGTCTAAACTTTTGAACATTGACGCCTTTGAACGTTGACTTTTTAGGAATCTGACGCTCTTTTACCTCAATTGACTCCCCTGTGCGTATGAGTGAAGCTGTTCCTTGTGTGTTTTTCAGAATTTCCGATGTTTGGGATCCATCGGCCTTGTCCCACGTGAGTCACATCGTCAAAGGTCAGCCCCTACAATTTTAATTTAAATTACACTGGCCCGTCACACTCCGGTTATTCTTGACTTCCCAAGAATAACCGGAAACTCGTCTGCTTGTTATTTGACTATTTTCTGTTTTATTATTCGAGCATTTCTATATATTTACTTTGTTTATTTGAATACTTATTCGCGCGCGAACAAATAAAAGCCTTTTAATATATTTGACTTTGACATTTTCAAAAGGTTAGCTTAACTTGATTTAGGTTAACTTGATTGTGTTTCTATTCCCGCACCCCCAAATTTAGTTTGCAGATCATCGCGAATTGAATTGCTGAACGAGACGGAGGATGGCGACGAGTTGGTCCTGCTCTTCTTCCAGTTAGACAAGAAAGAGATTTGCCTGAATGACGATTTGGTCACCCAGGGATACGCCCTTCTTCATAGCGACAAGTTTAGAGAATGTGAGTAGTAGCATTGGTCAGTTTAGCTTTCTATTTTGGCAAACATTTGGTCAGTTATATGTGTCCTTCCGCTGTGGCCGAGAGGTAGCGTGCTCGATCGCCAACCAGCGGATCTGGGTTCGATTCCCAGCGCAGCCGATCGTTTGATTGGCTGGTGGTACTGCTCGGGGGAGGGCAATGGTACAAACCACCTCTGTATTCTGCCAAGAAAAACACAGGGGGCTTCTGCTCCCTGAAGTCACCAGGTGTCGGGGGATCGACGTTCGGGGTCAGGAGACGACACGAAGGACACAACAACAACAGTCATGTGAACGAAAATAATTAGGAAGTTGTAGGATTTGCTGTGTAAAGAACAATAAAAAGCATTTGGACTATTTTGTAATTATTTTTTTTTTTTATGGTAACAATTTTTTTATGTCTTATAGTATAATTTTTTATGTCTTATAGTAAAATAGGATTTGTAGACTAATAACTATAACTAGAAAATTAAAAATCAAGAGTTAAGAAGAGTTAAAAATCACGAGTCAAAAAATGCAGTAACCATAAAAAAACCCGGAACAGTTAAATTTAGTAATACTGTATATGATTTTTAGATTGTAAAAAATACCGTTACATTTTTGTTACTGCATTTTACGAAACTAATGTTTGGGTTAGTTTTAGAATGGAATGTTAGGACGCTAGTCACCCTATTTAAAATATTAATAATTTACCTTGTAGCATTATTTTATCAGAATGGATAATTGAAAGAAATATCTTGTTAGAGCATTGATTACCCTGATTTGGTTTTTTGAATTCCAACAATTAAGAAACTAAATTTCGCAATTGTCAATTGCATGTGACGTCAAACAGTTTTGTGACTGATCGCCTGTCCCATTTTCCTAGCCATAAGCCCTCGTCCTGCTATGGAGTTGGACCACTTGCCCCTGGAACACCAGTTGGATGAATTGAACGTCGATTTGGCTCGCCAGATCGCCAACCTCGCTCCCCCCGACTCAACCACTTCGTGTTACAGCAGGAGCAGTAGCACAGCCGCCTGTCACCCTACCGAACGATCGCCCCAGTCTCATGTAAGAACAAACTTCGATATTGCTAAAATGTATTGCCTGATTTTCAAATTTACCATTTTTCGGTCTTATGGGGCGACCAGGTAATTTTGACTAAGCTAGGTTTGATATCTAGTTATGTAACTAACGTGTACCCGATATGGTACAGACTCCCTAAGGAATTTATCTCGCCCTGAAGGTGGTCGAGAATTGACCCCGTGAACCCTTATCGCTATGATAGTCCTTATACATGAAGAAAAACACTCCTTTGACCATGAAGAACTAAGAACGGTAAAATGTAAAATTTTTCGGCAAAACTCATAATACATTATCACGTTGTTAGAAATAGGCTCCTGGCCAACTGACTTTTATAGTTGAGGCCAGGAGCCGAAAAGCGTTGTAACATTGAGCAACTTGAACTAAAAAATATAAAAAATACTTGTTCACTGATTACTCAGAAATAATTAAAAAAAAGCTAATTTATCCAAAAGTTGCCGTTCTTACATTTTCATGGGCAATGGAGACAATTATCACCCAGAAAATCAATTATCGAGTTTTATATCAAGAATCTCATTGCGATTTGCAATAGTACGTCTCCAATAGTCAAACTTTTATTTCATTTTATTTGTAATAATTAAAGTAATTTTAATAATAATAAAATTTAAGTAAAAATTTAATCGAGTAATTATTTTCCGTTTAACGTGTTTCTTGTTTGTTTTCCCCCAGCCGAACAGCCGCGTTGAGGTGTCCCGTGCCGTGGTCCCGCGCACCGAACGCCTCTCACCCGGCCGTGGCCGCGGCAACATCCTCCTGCTCAACAACAAGAGCACCTCCACGTCCCCCGCCTCCTCCGTCTCCAGCCGCACCTCTGACCACCAACCCAGCCCCTTGGCCGAACTGCGCATGCCCAAGACCATCTCATGCATGCTGTCCAGCCAACCCTCCTCCAATGTGGGTAGTTCCAGGCGAACGGACCTACCGGTGTCCGGCCAACGCCCTATGTCAACTGGCAGCTCAACCTCAGCTGTATCCGCTCACGACCTAGTCTCGAACCAACCGAGGGATCCACCCACCCAACGACCTGTCCGAGTGTCGGCTGGCAGTGAATCCGGAAGTGATTCCGGCCGGTCGATCTCGTCTATGTCTACTCAATCCAAACGCCATCATGGTTTAGGTCGTGGTCAGCCAGCCTCCTCGGTTCCCATAAGCAAACGTGGTTTGGGTCGTGGTCAGGTCATTCCACCCGCCGATCAACCTCCGCTCGGTCGGGGCGCCAAACTGCTAGCCAGTATGGTGGGCCATTCGCCGGTGCCGCCAATCGGCTACAATATGAGATCGTCGTCTGGCCACTTCATGTCGACTTCCAAGTAAGTGTTTTTCGCACCGTTGTGTGTGCAGTGTTGGGTTCGTTCCTTTTGGGAAAAGGAACTGGTTACAGATCCTTTTGAGAAAAGGAACTGGTTACAGTTCCTCGTTCCTCCATAAAGAAGTTGTACGATATCGGAGAAGAAAAAATAAACATTGACTTGAATTTTCATTTCATTGTTGTCTCATTTTATTTTGATTTTCATTTTATTTCACTTGTTATTATTATTTCATTTCACCTCATCGTCATTCGATCTGGCCGAGAGGTAAGCGTGCTCGCTCACCAACCAGCGGATCTGTGTTCGATTCTCAGTGTAGTCGATCGTTGGATTGGCTTGTGGTCCTAGGACTGACTAACCAACCAACAACCTCATCGTATTCGAACAAATTGAAGAATATCTTAGAACAATTTTAACTACAGATGAATTACTCGGGTAATAAATTTTACCCGCGTAGTTCGTCTGTAGTAAAAGTTATGTAAAGACTATTACATATTACAGTATATTTATATTTATTTTACATATTATTAAATACATGTTCCGCTTTCTATCCGTTAATGATCGCGGATACCATCCATCTTTAAATCACTTTTTTATTTTTTGAAATCACCGTAGTGCCTAATACACTACAGGAATACTGCACCCTCATGTCTCTATGGAGATGTGCGAGGGGCAGGGAACGGAAGGGAAGGAGAATGGCAGCTGGAATAGCCAGGCTGCAGGATCCACCCCTAAGCTCTGGCCATTCCCTAATGCAAGCTCAGGGGTTACGCCAGTACCCTAGGCTAACGAATAAACGATAGCCTGCACCGGGAATCGAACCCTGGATCGTCGGCTTCGTAGGATGTTGCCATACCCACTAAGCCATCAGAATCCGGATTCACTTCATTCAGTGCATTTCATCTCGATAAGAATATATCAATTATTTAATCAATATCACTTATGGGCGTGTTTAATTATTTACGAACTTGGAATATCAATCCCGGTTAATCTTTACCTGTTCTCTATTCTAGCCCGAAACCAGACGAACGTGTCGGTGCTCACCACTCCCACCACACCACTCCCCCCGCCAAACCGTTGATCCAGGTGCTGGAAGACATCCAGCCCATCAGGAAGCCAGCCATATCATCCGCCAACACCATCCTACCAAAGAT